>PVJD01007084.1:0-88925 GCA_004026545.1 Mormoops blainvillei | reverse complement strand
ATGGGCTTTGCTCATCTCTTCCAGTCCTTCCACCTCCTCCCCCTGAGAACGATCAGTCTGTTCCATGCGCCCATGCCTCTGGTTTTATTTTGTTTGTCAGTTTATTTTGTTCATTGGATTCCACATATGAGTGAGATCGTATGGTGTTTGTCTTTCTGTGACTGGTTTATTTAAAAAGAGATGCGGCAAATTTTATCCCTTTAACATAAACATTAAAAAACTCCCCTAAGAACTTATTCTGCATCTATGTAAGTTAAAATGTAGGAAAAAATAAGTTGTTGCACAGGGGAAGAAACTGCCTTGTTCACTGAGACATTGAGTAGTACAGGCTTGCATAGCAGGAGAGATGATGAGGCCTCACTACCTCTCACACCTACCTTAGGGATGGCCATTGACCTACTGTGGCCAATGAACTATGAAATAGAAGTGAAGTGTGTCAGTTTCTGGTAGGAGGAATTAATTGTAAGCAATTGGCTTTAAATGTCTTTCTTCCCAGGTGGTGATTGTGGTAGCAATGGCTGTGATGGAGCCTCCATGAGCCTGAGGCTTTGAGTGACCACAATAAGCCAAACCTTATGCTGTTCCTTTTGGACAGTTAGAGTAAGTGAGATAAAAACATTTGTAGTCTTAAGCCACTGAGAATAGGGGGATGTGTGTTATTACAGTCTGACCTAGCCCATCCTGACTAGTAAAGACTGTGACCTGAAGTGCTTATATACTTAAAAAAAAAAATCCAAGAATGCACAGTCTAACGTCACTCAGTTTCTTGTCATAAAATTCATACAGTGAGGAAGGGACCACAGATCCACTGATGGTGGGTCAAACTCCTTGCTGGTTATTATTAAGAGAACAAGGGTTAAGCTGAGGGAGAGTGTGTGTGGGTAGCCACCTGCCTGTGACCAAGTGAACGTGATAATGTTCCAGGTCTTTAGGCAAAAGCAGGAAAAAATGACAGCTTTCAGCTCAACAGGTAATCTCAAGATGACAAAATCTTTTTTGCTGTATTGCTTATTTTCCCAAGAAACCCCAAGATGCATAGTTCTCAATCATTAAAACATTACTATATATAAGCATAAGTTTATTTTTATTTTATTTCTTGCAAAAAATATTTTGGAGCATTTGATTAACCTGACCATGCTTATGTTAGGTGAAACATTTGTACTGTTAAGATAATGTCACAAAAGTTTTAGCATATTCAATTCATTTCATGTTGGAAAAGAAATACAATATTATGGGATTATCCTAAAACTGTTTCATGCAAAGATGAATATTTATTTCATTTTGAATACACTTAACCTTTTTTTTAAAGAGAAAGGTTTTTAAGATTTTATTTATTTACTTTTAGAGAGGGGAGGGGAGGGAGAAAGAGAGGGAGAGAAACATCAATGTGTAGTTGCTTCTTGCGTGCCCCCAGCTAGGGACCTGGCCCACAACCCAGGCACGTGCCCTGACTGGGGAATCAAACCAGTGAGCCTTTGGTTCGCAGGCCGGTGCTCAATCCACTGGCCACAGCAGCCAGCGCCGAGTATGCTTAATCTCTAATTTTGAACAATAGCATTTAAAATGATTATTAATTTAATAGAAACTGTTAATGAATACTGCTTCATAATTGTTGCTCAGAGAATTGGAATGTTTGCTAATTCTGTGATAACAGAGACTTTAGGGCATTGTACTTTTAGTTTTTTCAGGCTAAATTAATGTGTTATGTTCAAAACAGTTTCATGCAGTCAGTAGTCACAGTCCATAATCATTTTCCCAGGCCACCTGTTTAAAATGACCTGGATTATCTTTATGTTTGATGAAGAAAAAGAGGTTTTGAATTTCCCAAAGGATGCTAAAATATCTAATTTTTACTCTGATACCTATGTCAAAGTCTATAAATATTTATTACGACCACATTCTGTGTCGAACACTGTGCTAGATACAAAGGTACATAGTGAAGGGCACAAATAGGACCTATTTGAATGTACTTTACAGATTATATTCAGATCACTATTAAACAGATAATTACACAAGTAATTTGTTATGGCCTGTAAGTGCTGCAAAGAGGGACAAGCGAGCTATTGTAAAATAAAGTCATAGGCATGGTTTCATCTGGAGTTCCGGGAAGTTTTTCTAGGAGAATAAAATCTAAGCTAAAAGAACAACTTGAAAGATAGGTATCCAGCAGGCGAAAGAGCAGAAGGATCTTTCAGAGAGTGGCATCAGCTTTGCAAGAGCTAGGTAACAGGAAGTAGTGGATTCACTCAAGGAATAAAACAAGTGTACATAGAAAAAAAAAAAAGAAGAGCCGGGGAATGATGGTAGCGGACTGGCTTGGGAATTGGCCTTTGTGTGGCCAGCACAAATGTTATTTGGAGTCTTCACCGTGTTTCCGCTGTTCCCGCCCCACCCCTTCCCGCAGCCGTCAGTCTGTTCCATGTATCGATTGCTCCGTTTCAATGTTGTTTGTTAGGTTATTATGATCATTAGATTTTGCATATAAGTGAAATCATATAGTATTTGTCTTTCACTGACTGACTTAATTTCACTTGGCATTTACACAATGGGATACTACACAGCAAAAATATAGAAGGAACTTTTACTCTTTGCAACAGTGTGGATAGACCTGGAGCATGTTATGGGAAGCGAAATAAGCTAGTCAGTGATTTTATTTAAAAAAGCAGAAATCTAGATTATGTGAAATTCCTCAATTTCTAAATTAAGACTTAACTATTAAAAGCAAACAAATTCTGTCGGTTGGAAATGATGATATGTAAGTTATTTTATACCACAATTTATAACTCATAGTGATAGCTACTTGGTTTAATCAGATATCTAGAAAATTAGCAAAAACCTTTAGCCATAATTCTTAATTTAGTAGGCGATGAAATGTTGTACGGACAGAAATAGGAACATACTGAAAAGAGGAAGTCTATTGAAGTTTTACAACCAGAAATGTTCAATTCAATTGACAGCTCATGGTTGGAGGGCCTACTCTATGTATGAGAGCATCAAATGTAGTTATAGTCTTAAAACTAGGAAAAGATGTGTACGTGAGCAAGAATAGTTTTTATTATATGTTATTTTACTGCTTACTCTGCGTAATGCATAAGAAAATCTCTTTCATCTTCCCATTTTATCAAACATACCCCTAAGTACAAGGCAATTTGTTGACACCTTTGATAATGTAATTGTTTTCTTCTCAACAAAGAGGCCAGTACTACTGTACACGGCCTGTGTCTCCACCAGGAGGTACTCCAGGCAATGCTGTTTAAATCTACTGTTAGATTCTGGGCTGCAATGTGTGCGGGGGTAGCACTGGTTCTGTAAAGGCCTCAAGTGAAGTGTGACTTCTTCGCTGGAAGTCCCAAGTATTTTTTCTTTTATTTGGCATTAGACTTGTAGCTGTGCACATACACTGGCTCTTTTCTCCTTTGCTAAAATCTCAAATGCATTTACAAGCAGGAGGGATGCCTGGCAATGTGTCCTTATATTTGAGTTTGGAGTGGGTTAACAAAGGAAGAATTTGAATAGAAAAGCTGACTCCTAACTCAGTACCCATGTCAAGTTCAAGATAATCTCTCCTCTTCTAAATTTAGACTTCAAATAGATTTTTGATGTTTCTAG
Source organism: Mormoops blainvillei (assembly GCA_004026545.1). Taxonomy (NCBI): domain Eukaryota; kingdom Metazoa; phylum Chordata; class Mammalia; order Chiroptera; family Mormoopidae; genus Mormoops; species Mormoops blainvillei. The sequence goes on along the minus strand of PVJD01007084.1, from coordinate 85,316 downwards.
CAGCTATAAACAGGCTGCTCGTTAATTAGGGCTTGAGAAATTGTTACTTTTTTGGGGGGGATTTAAAATTACCTGACATGCATTAGTATCACAGAAGATAGAGATGATAAAAGAACTTGGCTGAATATTTGATCCTTTTTCTATACTGGTTTTGCCCTCTGAAATTATAAACTAATATTTGATGAGCATATCCTTTTGTTTTTTACTTTTTAATATTTCTTATTTCCCGATATGCGTGGAAATGGTAAGAATTATGATTACCAGAGTCCTCATTTCCATGAAATATAAATGAGTTTTCAAATGAGATTTGACATTACATTAAAATTTCTAATATCTATGTTTCAATTATTTTCACGTTTATGACATTTGAAATAACTTTATAAGTTGAAAGGTAAATAAATTGAATTTGCTGACAAGTCTAAAATGTAGTAATGCATATAGTGAAGTCATTTTATAGTAAAGATTCTTTTTCATACATCATATATAATTAAACAGGTGACATGTTATTATGTCAGTACATATAATACATAACCATTATTTTTAGAAGACAGAATGTCCAAAAATAGTGCGGGGTGTAGAATTTTAGGAAGCTTTCACCTCCCTCAGTATTGACGGGGCAACCGGAGTGAGTGAGATAATGTCGCTCCTGGAGCTGAGAGGAGATGGAGCTGCGGAGGACGGGCCACCCAGTGGGAGCTGTGGTTGCAGAGAATGGGGCCCCAGGGAGCCCTGGGAGAGCCGGCGCCCAGGCTCTCTGTCCTCCCACTGCCTGACCTCCTGCCTGTTGGCGGTCAAGGCAGCAGAAGTCAACCAGCAAGCGACCGGGTGATATGGTCTGCGGGCTCTGAGCACCCATCTCTGGGAGGAGTTATTGCCAATTTTTGTAGATAAAAACCTACAAACAAAAGCCCCCTGAGTTTTGAGAGCTTAAATAGCTGCTAAGTAAAGAAACTGTATTCAGGCTGAAATATCTTGTCTTCAGCTGAGAGCTTTCCTTTCCTTCATGTTTCTCTTTGACATTTGAAAGTGTTTGCTTAACTCAAAGGAAAATAGCAAAATCCCTTCATCTTCCAGCGGGGGTGTTGCCATGGCCACTTCTGTCAGCAGGATCATCACTGAGGCCTGTTACTTCAGACCTTCTAACTCGGTTGCTTTTTCAGACACGGCTTCAAACCAGGCCTAGTCGTCACTTCCACTTTTATACCATCTGGTCCACTTCTTTCCCGTTTTATTCTGGCTCCAGTTCCACTTCCAACAACAACAAAAAAAATTGGGTTTTGAAGAAATCTGGAATCCAAGGGGAAGAGAGTAAAGGGAAGATTGGAAGTAAGTAAAGAAGAGGGTGAGAAGCTGGAAGAGTTGGCAGCTGTTCTGAAGTTGGCGAATGGAGTCCCAGGGGCCAGCGAGTCCGGGCTGCTGCTCTGACGCTTTGGGCACTCAGCGAGCCCTGCACAGGGCACATGTCTGCCCTGGCTCCTTGTTCTGAGTTTAAATCTCAGAAGAACTGGAAGAACGCAGAGCAGAAGTGAACTGAAACGATACGAGGGAGAGTTACACTTCTGCAGCCATCTCTTCTGTGCCCTGGTGTAGTAGCTGTGTGCGTCTCAGCTGGACACTTTTCTGAGGAAGTGGGAAAGATCTAGCAGGGCCTTACCTGCTAAAGAAATCAAGGTTACATAAAGGGTGCTTTCCTAATACAGAATGCCATTAAAACATGGAAGGCTTGTTTTATAATCGAATCTATTAAATTTATACTTTTGTATCACAAATGTGTTGTCTCTCTCTCTGATGCCTCCACCTGCTCTCTTTTCTATTGGTGCAAAAGATGATTTTCTAGAAGCTAATGAAGATTATGTTTAAGGGCTCTTCCCTTGTCTGGGCTCCTTCCAAGACCGTATGTTCAATTTTGTATTGTAATTTGGGTTCTTTTTTCTTAAGAGGGTCACCTCAATGTTTAAAAGCTTCAGGCTCCACAACACCTGGCTGCTGGGGGTGGGGTGAGGTTTGGAGTTGAGCCGCAGGAAAGAACAAACCATGGCAGAGACTATAAATCCTTTGAGCACCAGTTGGCAGATTCTCCGCTCTTTGGTAGAAACGTTGTCAGAATTGTCACTTTCGACTTCACTTTTCTGCTCCAAGACACATCTTAAAAAGAGTTAAATCAGTGACAGATTCTTATGTGATAAATTGCCTCTGAGATCTTTTTCACAGCACTCAGGCCAAGTGAGCTCGAGGGGTTTAATGCATGCATGAATTAAGTGCCACGAGTCTTCAAAGAAGCTTTCAAACCAATGAACTCTAAATTGCATGGAAAGGAAATGCAGAGTGAGTGATCGTATCTGATGCAGTACTGCTCTTTAAAAATATTACTCATCAGTACCTTTGGAATATTGCTTTCTTCCCTGGATTTACCCCATGTACCCACTTTATATTTAAACCATGTCTGTGGGCACAAATATGCATTAATAAGGAAGCCACAATATATCGCTGGGCTGTGCTAACTTTTCCTATGAGAGGACAGATAGAAGATACTGTCAGCTTTGCAGGCCGTTTAGTCTCTATAGTGACTATTCAACTCTGATGCTGTAGTGTGAACACAGCCATCTATAACAGTTAAGTAGATGGAGGTGGTGTGGTACCAATAAAACTTTACTTATGGACACTGAAACTTAAATTTCATATAATTGTTATGAGTCAGGAAACCTTCTTTTGTATTTAAAAAAATCATTTAAATACATAAAATCAGTTTCAGCTCACAGGCTATACAAAACCAAAGGAAGGCTAGAGTTGGCCTGTGAGTCATTGCTTGCAAACCCCTGAAGTATAGTAACAGCGGAAATCAGGTGATTTTCAATTTGGATTCTGTCACTATTAAGTAAATGAACTTGTGCATCAGTTTACCCATTTCCCAGAGCCTTAGCATTCCCCTTTACAAGATGAGGTTGCAATAATTACTTAATCTCAGAGGGTTGCTGGTCAAGTTACATGAAGCACTGTTCCATCAATACACTTATCACTCTATGGACAGCAATAGTTAATATATTTGAATCCTCTTCTGTTCTATTTTCTTTCCTTTTTTTATTATTTCAGATGTGCAACACAATGATTTGGTATTTATATGCACTGCAAAATGATTTCCACAATAAATCTAGTTAACATCAATCACCTTACATAATTACAGAAAAATTTCCTTTCTTGTGAAGAAAACTTTTAAGATTTATCTTCCTAAAAGCTTTTAAATATACAGTATTATTAAGTATCATCAACGTGCTGTATATTACATCCCTCTGTTTTCTTATTTGTTTGACTCAACTAGTATAAGTGTCTTAAACATATTTTTTACAGCCATAAAAATGGAATAATTTGTTTCAAAATTAAACACTAAAGCAGTTAACTTTTTAGATAAGTAAATTGATGGTACTATATGAAGAAAATCTTATTTATATTCAAAATTTAATTTGTATTGCCATTATTTTAATGTTGCTCGTTGGAGTCATATAGTTTTCTTGGCATTATTAAATTTTTTGTTTTTTATGTTGCATTTTTTAAAAAAGAACTTATTAGCTTATTTGTAGAGAGAGGGGAAAGGAGAGAGAAAGATCAATGTGTGGCAGCTCTCACATGACCTCTACTGGAGACCTGGTCTGCATCCCAGGCATGTACCCTGACTGGGAATTGAACTGGCAACCCTTTGGTTCACAGTCTGGCACTCAATCCACTAAGCCACACCAGCCAGGGCTAAATTTTTAATTTTTAAGGGAAGACATATTTTTTGAATTGAATGTAATTAAGGTTTTAATAATTTGTTGTTTCTCCTGTGAAGCCTTATCATCTCTGTTCCAATGGACTTACTCCGCATAATTTATGACCCAGGCAACATTGATGGTAAAGGACAACAAATGCTACATGCCACTCTCCTAATGTATGTTTATATATCTGTGTGCATATCAGTGATATAATTCTATGAGTATACACTGAAATATACATTGTTGACCAAGGTCACAGTGATCCCTGGGAAAAATAGATTACTTCTAGGCAATCTGCATCCAATTCTCCCTATGATGTTTTTAGTTAAGTCAAAATTCTAGGACAACACTACACAGAGCAAAGAAGCGATGTAATTTCATATCACCCAGAGAATTTTCTCAAAATATTTATATTTTGATTTTTCATCACTTGCCTTACTCATCCTCACAACATACTGTACAAACAACTCTGGGGTGAAGAGAGCCGTTCGATTATTTGTATTTTAAAAAAGAAAAGCGCCTCAGGTGATTCTTACATCCCTATAAACAAAGAAATAGCACTTTAGAAGGTCAATGGCAGGCTTTTCTCTCTGTTCGGATTCCTCCTAGTCAAGAAGCTATTTTGCTTCAAAACCTACCCTGGATGTAGAGGGTTATTACCAGGGAGTTACATTCAGTTTTTCTCCAGGGCAGCAGTCTGAATTTTGATCATTTTTTTTCCTTCAGCCTTTGATGCTGGAAATAGTTATTGAGCATTCACTGTAGGCAGGACACTGACACATGCTCTAAGGTATAAAAAAAGATGAATGCTACTGCTCATCTCTAAGGAGGTGCAGTATACTAGAGTAGATGTGACAGGTACACACGCAAGTCCATTAAGTGAGAAGTGTGCAAAGGAAATACAATGTCCTATTGGAAACTAGAAGATCATGACATCATTTATGATTTCAAGGACTGAGAAAGGCTTAATATGTATTTAAAAGTGGGATTTTTAAATGTTGCCAATTTCCACAAAAATGAGTAAGCAGGCATTTCTTTATAATGCAACATTGTTCAAAAATGTAAGATTTAGTTCATGCTACTCCTTGACTGAAAAATATTTGAGTCATTCTCTTATGAGTAACATCCATAGACAATTTAGTGCCTTTGAAGACGAAGTTTTCCTAAAAACAGTTCCTTTCATAATCTAAGAGCACATACTGGTATCTTTAAAGTCTAAATTTTCTTTAATTCCAATGAAAATTCTTCAAAGGAATCAAACCATATTTGTTTTAGTTAGCTGCGCCCACCCCCACTCTGAAATGAAGGATTCCATCATGCTGCATTCTAGTTTTCCTGACTCTTTAATTAAACAAACAAAAATGTTTTTCTTTTACAAAATCCACCTATATCTGTAATGTGTGAAATAAAAAATTATATATCCAGAATGCTTACAAAGCATGCATACATATAAGTAGACTGTTAGTAACAGATTTTTTGGTTAAATTCTATACCCCTTAGGCAAGAATCACATTTTTAGGTGGAAATTGTTAACAACAATATTTATATTTGGACACCAAATGAGGATTTTCATTTTGATACTACATGCTAAATGTATTTATCAATTTATTACCTACAGGTGTTTTGTATTTTTTATTCCTTTCAGGTTTCTAATTCCTTCTAATTTTTCAGCAAGAAATTTTGGTCATTTGTTAATGTCCAGTTTGTTTGATTACAAGTGAAAATTCAATGAGCTTCAGTTCAGTTTAGTCATGAACAGCTCATTAAATATTTAATTCATAATAAAATGAATTGGCCTTGCTCCAGATCCTCATTGCAAATTTTGCTGGAGGCATTTTAGTCACAGAGACACAATGAGTAGACATCCAAATTGCCATTAGGAAATGTTTCAGTAAAGCCAGGATTTTTAAAGGTAAATATGTGAGCAATGTATATTATGCTTGATTTCAATGACTACTTGATCTTAAGAGATAAGTCAAATGAAAAGTCAAGTTGTACTTTTTTTCCCTTGATTCCATGACCTTAAAAACTTTTACCTATAATTATAATATTTTTTCTATTTAATTAAAAGGAACACTATTATGGGGTGATATTTTGGGGCACTTGTTCTCAAAAATATTTTTTAAAGGTGAAACAAATGATCAAATTAACAAACTTTTAAAATCTTAATTTGTCCCATTCTCTCATGGATAAAAGGGCTTGTTGTATCTGGACCATTTTTTAAGACTTTGGAAGGGCACATGCATACAACTATCACCCAGAGCATCCCAGTGACTCAAGGCCCTCAAGAACCATCACCACGTTTGATGAGCAAGAGAGAATGACATGGAGCTTTCAGAAAGGATAGACCTTTAAGCTTTAATATTAATATTGTAATTACTGACCACTAGTAATTTGAGGGAATATGGATTTTATAGATTATGTTTATTGACTTAAAAGGATGGGGCAATTGTATTACTCTTACAAATCACTGGGCAATAAATGAAATGTAATGTTATATAGAGAATGGCCATCTCTGTAATACTCACTGCCATTTTCCTAGCTTTGAACAATTGGTGTCAAGATTACTATTTTAAATTTTTCCTAATTTTATCATTAATGGCGTGTTTAATATTTAAAATGGTGGTGACTTTAAACCATCTTAGGGGATGGCTATGAGGTTTCTTGTTGTGATTACTTTATAAGGTGTGTAGGCGTTGAATCGCTATGATGTACAGCTGAAATTAACATGGCACTATATGTCAACTATAATGAAAAATGAATTTAAAATATGTAAAGTGAATTGATTACTATTCCTAAGTTGTTTTAATAATTTATTCACTCACACACCCACTAATTTATTTCGATAAAGCGCCATTCATTTTGTGCAATGTTATGGTAGTGCCGAATGGAGTTCCAGCTTTTCTTTCTTTCTTATTTAAATTTATTTTTTATTGTGTTTTTTTCCATTACCATTTGTTGCCCTTATATGCCCCTTCCCCCCACAATCCCCACACTGCTGTCCAAGTCCACGAGTTCTTTTTCCTTTTCGCTCGACCCCTCTACCCCCTAACCCACCTCCGCCTGAGTTGTCAGCCTGCTCTATTTATGAGTCTATCTTTATTTTGCATGTTAAAATTACATGTTCAGAGCATACATTTTGGTCCCTGTTAGTAAAACAAAGTCGTACAGCTTAATTATTGAAAAATACATCACTCTGTTTCTCCTAGTTTAAAACCCACCTTTAATGATATGAGAACGTAGTTTCTAGCACAGCTTTGCAATGGCTAATCTAAGTCCTCACCTTCCTATTCTGTAAGCTCTGGTTAATACACAGTCGTTACTAGAATGTGATTCTAGTATTAACCATTCAGGCCGTCGCACCGATAGACCAAGGAAATATTAGCGAGAAATATGATTGGCACGTCTGTCTCTATCCTATTTGCTTCTCAGTTTTGAAGGCTTCTCTTTGTTTTTGTCATTCTCCCATGATCTATACCCTTGGGTCTTTGTCGGAATGTTATTTTTTCTTAATCTAAAATTTGTTTCTGATAGAACAGGCTTTCTTTATTTCTATTTCTGTTCTTAACTGCTATTAAATAACATAATGCAGAAACTGCAGGCAGGAAACTCTCAAGAGAGACTTTCTTCAAGTGCCCTAGAATGCCTGCAAATATCTATGAAAGCTTATGCAGTTCCCTTCAAGGGTTTTCGTTGTCGTTGTTGTTGTTTTTAAAGAAGACCCTTATGTTAGACAGGAAAATTTGATATCTTCCAGGCTAAGTAACTGCCTTCCTTTGCTCGAGCACTTTTTCTTTCTTTTATGGCTGTTCCCTACTTGTTTCCAGTCGTAATGAATGGAAAGACTACTTTAAGTTTCTACCCTCATGGCTGGAAGGCTGTTGTTTAACTCTTTCAGATCCATTGGTGCTACTACAAAAGGAAGTCATGCTACATGAACAGATAGGAAATCAGGAAAAAAAGTTCCCCGAACGATTCAACCTGTGACCCATGTTATGTTTTTTTCAGTGTAGGTTGGCTGCATGACCTATGTATATATAGTTTCTTTCGAATGCTTACACTGAGTGATACAATTACAATGATTTACCCAGTTCTGTGTAACTTTGACTCGTTACCATTTGCAATAGGTCTTACCTACAGACGAAAACTTCTAATAGCTTCCAAGCATTGGTGTGAGAAGTCATGGGTCACCTGTGTTTGTAGAGTTACTACATCAGCTACCACCACTGTCGTTTTTCATTTGAATAATTACTCCCTGAAAATCTTTACTTATGTTTTTATTTAATTCCCACAATAGCCCTGACAGAACAATAGAGAGATGACAGTATGACCTTAACTTTATAGATGAAGAAACTGAAACACCGAGAGGTTAATTTGGAGAAGGTCAGGAAAAGCTAACGATGGGAGCAGGTTTCCAATGAAGGCAGCGCGGCTTCCAGAGTGCATGCCTTACCTCTTCACTTCATGTTTATTCTGTAATCACTCAACACTCCATAACAGTACATATATTAACCGTCAACACAGACACATATTCAATTATAATAATGAGTAAGAGATATGCTCAAGGCACCTTGCGTATAATAGTGACAGGTACAAAAGACAGTAAGTGTATCAAAATTAGTTTGATAAAAGCATACAGAGGGTACAACTGAATGTAAAAAAAACAGTTTATTTAAATTTTGCGGGAGAGTAAAAATCATAAAAGCCTTCATAGAGGGCATGGGTATGAGAACTGTGTCTCCAAAGTAGATTAATGTTTGTCAGGAGGATGGGAGAGGTGAGTGGCCCATGTGGAGTTCCTGCATAAGTAACGATAAAACAAAGAAGAAGTCAAAATAGCATAAGAATGTTTTTTTGTTTGTTTTTTTGCCTACATAGTAGAACGACTCTAGAAATCACAAAGGAGCAAGTCTTAGAAGACTATGCATCTCATATCGAAGGGTTTGAATGAAGTTTTTCTTAGAGCAGTGGTTCACTAAGTGTTTTGCACCAAAATGATCTGAGTTTGATTGCCAAGCCCTACGATGTGTGATGACGGTGACTACTTGCAAGTTCCTTGATCTCCATGAGCCTCAGTTCTCGCATTTGAGAAGTGTGGGTTATTAATACTTACCTCATTGTGTGTTGTGATTGGTAAGACAGTGTGTGTCACATTTATCTGATTCCTTTTTCCCTAATTGAAAGAGAAAGGACAAGCAGAAAGAGGGTGTGAGTGAGGCTGCAGGTAGGTAGGGAGTGCCAGTACTTTTAGTGGTTGTAGGGGTAGTAGAGTTGGCAGTTTTTAGGGGATCCACAGCATTTGTTTGTTTTTGTTTTTTCTGCTCCTTATGTGTTATGGAAGGGTTACAGTTCCTCAGTGTTTTAGAGCTAGGACATAGCCATTGACAGGCTTGTCTATTGAAATATTTGGAGAAGCAATGAGTGTAGTTTTAAGTGGATGCACTTAATCACCGCCATAAAGCCCTGCCTCATTCTCTCCCTCTACTGTGGTATTTCGGGAGGCTTTTATGCAGGTAGGACTTTGGTGTCTTGCTGGGACCTGAGGGATTATTAGCCCAACTAACAGCTCCTGCCTGGCCTGTACTATGGGAGAGAAACAAATCCCTTTTGAGATAAACCACTGAGGATTTGGAATTAGTTACCAAGGCATAACCTCTCCCGCCCGAGCTGATACATAGATCGAACAGAGGGTAGGCTGCTGATGAGGTTTCACGGAATTGGGGTTGGAGCAGCGACTCTGTCTTACGGGGTCGTGGATAAAGTGTGGCGAGTGATCACTGAATGATGAGCGGGAACCTGAGATTCAATAACCTCTAAACCCAGGGGATTAATTCAAATTCAGGAGTCTTTGTTCCAAAAGAAAGTCACTACAACAATAAGCTGGGAAGGAAGTTGAGCCATCCGCTAGCAGCCTGCGTGCTTCCCCTAGTATAACTGATACATGTGTCTGAGGGCCATAAATTCTAATGATCTCATTTACAGGTGCAGAGGTGGGACCAGCATAGCATCGGGCATATAACCTAAGCTTAACAAATGTTACCTGCCTTGTGCATCTTCTCTTTCTATCTTCTTTTATAAGATCCTGTATTTGACATTACTTGCCAAATGCCTGAATAGCCCTAAAAATGCTACCTATATAATGATTTACTTCTGTATTTTACTGTTCCTGTAATTAAGTACTTCACATACAATCATAAATGTGCCAGAATTATTCTCTTGCCTCCAGTTGTTATTGAGTAGTGAGTAAGCCATGACCTCATAATTTTTAGAGTAGAATAGTAAATGCGCCAAACATTTTATTCATCCCATAAAGTTTTATTCCTTTGTTGTTGCATTCATATGGATTCCTACAGGATGATTTCAATTAAAGTGTTTCGTTTGGTGACTACTCAGGGGAAGATACTTTGTTAAGATGAGGATAAGGTTCAGATGCCTTAACATTTGGCTCTGATGACTACACAGTCAGGGAAGAAGGCTGTGCATCTGATTAAATTGTGTGGCTGTGGCAGTTTTGTATAACCTGTAATATTATGTGAGCAGAGATCCAGGAGACCGTGGAATCAATGATTGTGGGATGACATCAAGCAACTGGGGATGGACAACCAGAAAAGAATCACACGGCCTGGAAGTTACTGAAACATAGGGAAGCCGGCAGTACAAAGGGCTGAAACTGGAAATTTTGTTGCATCCGGGGTCCAGTGATTGAGATTAAGTACAATTCACCAGTAGCTGGCACGAGAATCTCATCATTTCTTTTGTGCATGTGTGTGTGTGTGTGGAAAGGTACTGACAAGACCAACATTTCTGTCCGTCTGTCTGTTGAATGCTCTACTAGAACAGAAAAGATGAATTAAACATAATCCAGGAGTTCACAGGGTTTAAGCACCACAGTTAAAGTATAAGAATACCTTAGTAAAAGGTTTCATGAAGAAAGCAAAAGTTGAACTGAGTACTAACAGTTCCAGTTTAAATTATGTGGGGAGCAACTGCAATATCATAGAGTTAATAGGAATCTTAGCATTCACCTAGTCTAATCTTTTGCCCAATCAAGAACCTTCTGTACAAGGTCAAACAGCCTTTGTTATAACCTTTTCAAATGCAGACTTGAGAATAATTGTGCCCGAACTTTCAGGTGTGCACCCAGGCAGTTTATTAACTTTAAATTAACCATTTAGCAATTGCTTTTCTGATAAGGATAAGGTTCTAGAGATATTAATTATACTATTTGAAGTCGTACTAAAAAGAAATGTTTCTTAATGTTTCTCAAGCCAAACTCAATGTTTACACGCCAAAAATAAAAATAAGGGCTAAAATAACAACTGGAATATTTGGTTCCCAGAAATTAACTTTCAGAATTAAGAAGACCCTGTATGGGTGTAATGACTTTTCATAGGAGTAAGACTCTATGCCAAGAATATAAAGCTAGAGCATTCCTAGTGTAAGCCTGTTTTAAACTTGTACTTTGAAGACCAGGAATCCTAGACATCAACCATAAAGTTCTTTAACATGGTAAGTGGCAAAATGAAGTCCTGGTTGTCTGACTAGTTTATTTGCAGATTTAAAGACTCGCCATCCAGTGCTGCCTCTTACATATTATGCCCTATGAGTTGGTCAAAGATAGAAACCATAATTCACTATATTTTACTCTTACAATCTGTTGGTATCTTGGTACACAGTAAGTGATCTTTGCAACTTAGTGTTTCTGAAATAAATAAATATGTCTTAGATTGAGCACCAATTACATTGGAAGTGCCTATAAGTTATAGCAGTGGACAGAATTTAAGGGAGAATTAAGAAAAAGATTGCCAAGAGCTGTTAACTATTAAAGCAGGTGGCATATTCACACAACGTCTTTATAATAAGACAGACAACCCATACAAATTAAGATTAGCCAGTAGTGCAAAAGCAATAAAGTGATGTCTAAAAATGTAAGAGCATGTAAGAATTTTAATGAAACTTTAAAATGGGGTCTGCATTTACATTGAGTCATTAATCTTAATAAGACCGTTGACAGGTTCGTATAAGAGACAGGAACCACTTACATCGTGTAGATTCAGTAATATTATTTAGAGGTCAGATTATTTAATATAGGAATGAGTAAGATTTTACTATAATCCAGTAAATAATACAATAAACTTACATATTAAATTGTCTCTCAAGTCACTTTGGGAGAATATATACTTTTTGGAAGTTGATTAAGATGTGGCTTTTAATTTTAATAGTCTCACATTGCAATTACCTTTTACAGTCAGTTTATAAGGCATTTGAAGCAGAATAAGAATCATTACTAGGTAGTTACATCTTGTTGATGTTTGAGCTCTTTCTAAAAAAAAAAATGCATTTATTGTCAAAGGATAAAGCTTTGCCACCGTTGATAATATTGAGAATAAAATGCTGCCAGTCGAGTGGTAAGATGAAAGAGAACCTAATAAAGTGCTTTGAGCAATGACAACCTCACTGAAATACATGGACATCTTTCCAAAGAAATTCTGTGTAGCTGACAGCGCTCATTTGTTCTGGGGAGCAGGGTTTGGTGGGTGCCCAAAAAGGAGCTTCTATGTATTTTGCTCTTTTTCACAGCTGCTTCTTTCCTCACCAGGAAATATGGGTGTCATCCAAGGCTCTGCCATTCGCTCTTTTGCTTCTCATTGGTGTCTCTCGTATCAGTTAAGCTCCATCGCTGGCTACAATTACCACTGTTGTAACTACTAGCTATGTACTGCCACGCCGCAATTTTCAATTTGACACTACATCCATCCTCTTGTTGGACTTCTCCACTTGGTTATTTTACAAATATTTCAAGTTCAACATGATTGAAATGAAACTCATCATTTAGCTAGTTACAAGACCCTCAATCTGTTTTTCTCCCCGTTCAGGGAAGAGATCCACTGTCCACTCAGTCATCCCGGCCAAATCCACGTGATTACTTTAGATTCTCCCCTCTCTCCCATCCTCTGCATCGATGGGAGACAACGGATTAATTAATCCCACTAACTCATCTTCTAGAATATCTTGTCATTGTTTCCTCCTCTGCATTCCCATTATTATTTCATTTGGGTCTTTATAATTTCTGTTTGGAAGTAGCAGGCTTTGAATAGATCTCCTTGGCTCCTCCTTTTTTTCCTAAAACCGATTTTCAGCAGCGTTGGTAGTGAAGTGTCTTTAAAATGAAAATAATATATCGTTTGCCCCGTTGCTCTAAATGCCAATGCATTTTCTCAGACTTTTGCAGAAAACTTGGGTTTCGTTTGTCTCAATGCCCTTTTTCTTCCATGGCCACTTGTCTGCTGTATACAACAGTGGGGAAGAGCTTTACACTGGGCGAGCAGGTTTTCTTTGATTCTTGTTTCTGATTTTCATGAGACCCAGGTTAGCGCCATCTCATGGAGGATATCTGCCTTGAGTAACAGGAATGAGTTAGTATTAGGTAACCTGCAATGTCTGGAACTTGCTTCTTTTCTCTAATAAACAGAGTTTTTCTTCAGGGCAATTTTCCTTTCCTTTTTACCTCTCTCTCCAGGATCTAGCCGACAGGCATCAGCCATTCACTAACTACAGGGATGAATAAGGCTTTCCCATATTCTAGGAAATGTAAAACTGACAAGATGAAAGACATGTCCTTTTTGAAAAAGGTTGTTTCTAGCGTCCAGTGAGTGGTCTAATTACACATTTATTTCAATGAAACGAGATACAGTAAAAATTAAAATTATGTTGTGGTAAAATAGTCCATTATTTAAAATAAAAGATTAAATGATATAGTTCATTTAAATCTATTAGGTAGAATAATTATTAGAGCATTTAATAATTATAGATTAGTTTAGGGAACCTATTAATATTTTAAGCACAGAATTTGACAAAAACATGGAATAAATCTACATTTTATTATTTTTAAAGGGATAAACATGGTTTATAAACAAGTTCTAGCATAATTCAATGATGTCATCTGCCACAAACTAGTGCTCATAAAACATATTTTCAGAGTATATTTTATTAGCACAGATCATAGAGACCTGCAAAAATTAAAATGTAATGGAAACTAATAGATAATAAAAAAACAATTTAGATTCTCAATCTGCTGTTCTTCAAGGGTCCTCATGATAGCATCAAGAAATCTGAATACATAACATTAAAAGAAAGACTTAGTTTTACTTTAAATTATGTAGATTTCAAATATGCCTGTTAGTAACATCTATAAATGTATTTATAATGGTATTTTAATAATTTTTATCTTATGTTTAAATAATTTTTCAAAATGATTTTAATCAAGTAATTCAGAATAAAACCTATATAAACTAAACATCTTATTCAACACAGTTATAAAATTTTCCAATAAAAATCTTCAGGTATATTCTCTATTATACAAATATACATTTTTGCCTTATTATTTTCACATTTTTACATTATATTATGGAAACCACAATAAAGAATAAACACGGAAAACCTTGAACTTTAAGGTTTCACGATATCTGAAAGTAAATATCAAGATTAATCCCTCACATATAGATTTTCATAGGTTAAACTCTATGAAGAATAAATAGTGAAATTATGGGAGATTCAGGCTTTAATTGAAAAAATTTAATTGTTTTTACATTAGGTAAATAGAAAATTTTATAAATACAGAATTGTATGAAACTGTAGATAAATTAAAGTCTTCCCAGGAATACAATGTTTTCTAGGTCTCTTTAGGCTCCAGTTCCCAAGTCCTAAGGATAAATGCTGACTTCCCTCTGCCATTACAGATAATTATGTGAAAAAAATTTGAGAAGAGTTAGCAGGCATCTTAGGCTGAATTGTACATTGCAATCTTTTTCTGTTTATTTATTTCTCAGTTATTCATGGTATAAAAAAGCAGTGGTACAATTTCTCTATTCTTATTCGTTGCCAAGGTGAATATAGATGAAGAAAACCCATGGTCACTCAGCTTCCATTCTGACCCACAGAGGTTCTTACTATATTTATACACCCTCAGGTACCTCGTCCAAGAGTAGAAACATAGTAACCCTCACAAAGGCATTTGTTCCCTGAGTGACAATCACCTGCTTAGAAATTGGCACTTAATTATCACCGTCACAGTAGTGTATTACTAGTATAGTACTTTACAACTTCTTCGTAATATTTTAAATCTGAACTTTTATGTTCACTGCTTCCATTTTCTCCTATTGCACTGCACAATTACTACTGCTGATACTGCTGAGAATATCGGGAAGTTTGGCTTTTTAACATAGCAGTATCTCCAACTAACTAACCAACCCAGTATTATACCTTATTCATAATACATCCAAAAGACGATGAGTAAATTAAACTATTCTTAAAAATAAATATGTAATGTATGCATGGATGTGGAAGGATGAGTTGAATTGCAAAATTAAACACATATTAATTATATAATTTCTAAAATTTCAATTATTATATATGTGCATATATAATTTTGTATATTCTATTTATAGTGTTTTTTAAAATTCAAATTATGTTTTATTTTATATTTATCTTAACTAAGAAAATAGTATTAATAATACTTATTCATATTTCACTTTCTTCTATAAAGTCTTTGGGATCACTTTTCTAAATAAAATCTATATTTAGACTCTCCCATGTCTGTTCATATACCACGCCTACACATTTAAGAGAAACAAAGATAAGCAATAAAAAGACATATTATGGAAAAAGTTGGGTATGAATGGAGACAAATCTGCATTCTAATTTCACCCTGTGCCACTTATTTTACCAAGGCAAAGGAAGTAATTATTGAGCAGCAGGCTCTAATGAGATTAGAAAGGGGAAAAAGTACAAAACAAAAAAAAATGAAGGGCATTGTGAAATTGTCTTCAGGAGAAAAACAGTAGAAAATGTGTTTTGCATTACTGATGGTATGGATATTTGTTTTTACATGCTTTTGTTTTAAACTGTCCTTGTGGAAATTGATGATGCTTGCTTGAGATATAAAGCTGGTAGAAAAAAGAACACTTTAAATTTTACTCACTGATGTTACAAGTTATTGGATGCTATTAGGAGCTCTTTTAGAAAGATTTGTGATAATAAGTATTCATCACAAAGCACATCACTCCCAAGAACAAAAAGTGATGCTGCATTCATTTTGTATGATTAAGGATTCACTCGTAATGAGGAAAAAATGCTCAGGACTAATCTACAATTGTAAATGGAAAACGGAACTTTATAAAGAGATTTTTCTTGTTAATGTCAACAAAAGAAAGAACTTTTGCATATGCATAGTTTTTGCAAGTATTTACAACAGCTAACAACAAACATTATATCAAGTAATAAGACAATCTGTTAATTTGTATCATAATTAAAAATTCACATTCTGTAACATGGTAAAACTCTAAAATGATAAATAAAATTTAGGTGATGTATTTGTTTTGCAACCCCAGATATGATATTAATGAATTGGATAATTCATCTAATTTGCATAGTAAGTGAATATAATTAAAATCAGTCTTTCATTAAAAGCTCAGAAGAAATATTTGATCTGTAGTGTATTTACAGGAAGGCAAGCAGCAGAGATTTTTTTCAATTCTAGAACATTCCACAAGATTAGTTGTATAAGGAAACAAATTAGGCATATTGTTGGTTATTTCCTTACCACTTGTCTTTGGCGGCATGATCATATATTTCAGGGGAGTGTGATCTAAACTTGATTGGTATTGAACCCTGTAAACATAAATGAGAGATGTTTGCTTTTATTGCTGGTGTAGAGGTTTCTTTTCCTTTTTGAACTGTGTAAATAAATTTGCTAGATTGAATTGCACCCCCCATGGTGGGGAAGCATAGTTTATAACCAAATACATATCACTGTTAACATAATAGATTCTCATAAGGAAAATCAACCTAGTTCACTCTTTAAAGTTTTTTTCAACCTTGCAAATATTATAGAAAAATACATAGAAAAAGATAATATTTTTTAATCTCATTTGAAATATTGATGGGACAAATTCATTAGAAAAGACAAAAATCCTATACTTTTAACTAACAAAATAATTTTATTTCCTAACTTTTTCCTGATCAGCTCTGTTTGCTTTTCCCTTCTCTGAATATAGCTGAATCACGTTCAGGACGCGGTTTAACTGTGGTGGGTTAAAACTAGGTCACTGATCATCTGTTCTCTGATTACTTTTTAAAGATGTCTTCCTTCAGGTCTCATGATAAAATCTATATCTCTGTTATCCAATGTCTCATTCTGAATACAAGCTTTTCCTTCCTCTTTTCTCCCCTCTTTTTCTTAACTCCCACAGCTCTATTCTCAAATGGTTTCCCTCCTTTTCCTTGAAGGTACTTTTTCCTCTTGTTTCATATTGACTTCTGGTATACTTATGACTCTGTAGAGATTCTGGTATTCAATGAAGTTTCATTGATTGTATGACTAAAAATCTACTCCTTTTATGTTCTGACCTCTGATCTCTCTTGACCCACTCTCTAAAAATGACCTATTACATGTATTCAATTTCTGTTTCTCTGGAACCTGAAGTATCAAGTTCATTGAACAGACATCTTTCCTGGTGTGGTAAGAAGCATTGAAGCAGGGTGACTTCCAGATTAAAACTAAAACAAAAACAAGTGCAACTAATTACACCCCAATTAACTTTTAGCATCTTTACATTGCCAAACAAGGGGATGAGGTTTTCCCTCGTTCATTTTGTATCACGTAGGCTCAGGGGTGTCCAATCTTTTGGCCTCTCTGGGTCACAGTGGGAGAAGAGTTGTCTTAGGCCACACATTAATACATTGTGACACATAATCACAAAAAAGTCTCATAATGTTTTAAGTAAATTTACAATTTTGCCTTGGGCCACATTCATAGCCATCCTGGGCCACATGTGGCCTGTGGGCTGTGCACTGGACACCCCTGGTAGGTTATTTATTCCAGTTTCCTGACACAACCTCACAGATGCTGTGTAGTCTAATTCCTAAGATGGCAAGCTATAAATCCACAGTGCAGGTTCAATTTCCAGTTTTTCTGTCTATGAGCTGTGTGATATCCAGTTGTGCTGTCCAGAAATGGATACTACTGAAATACTTTAGCTTTTTGCTCTGCAGCGACCTACCCTATAAAATTATGGCACAGAGAAAGACAGAACGCTTGCTTCCTGGGGTAAGTAGGTTCCCCTATAGAAGGGGGTGGAGGGAAAGGCTGACCCCATCAGCCTAGTTCTCTAAATTTTACAGTCAGATAAGTGACTGCTAAAGTCATTATAACGGCGCTAGGAAGGCACCATTATAGCGATGGGGCGAGGTCCAGCATTATTCCAGAACTCCCTGCACAGGGACACCTGGAACAAGCTGAGAAAACGTATCTGCACAGATTAAACACGAGGGATACACAAAATGATTTTTTCTTCAAT
Organism: Mormoops blainvillei; assembly: GCA_004026545.1. Taxonomy (NCBI): domain Eukaryota; kingdom Metazoa; phylum Chordata; class Mammalia; order Chiroptera; family Mormoopidae; genus Mormoops; species Mormoops blainvillei. Next base: position 67,213 of record PVJD01007084.1, on the reverse strand, counting down.
TTATCCTTGCCACCTACCAAACCATTAATAATATTTCACCCAATTTCTAGTGCCTTTGATCAGTCTTCTCAGCACCTTAAATATTTTATTGGTGTGGTCTTATTATGATAAAAATATCTATTCTAGTCCAAAATGTAGCAGTAGCCATTATATATAGGGTCTAAAACTATAAATTAATAAAAATGTTACAACTTTTTACATTTGGAAGTCACCAAACCTTGCACATGAGGAAAATAGGAAGAAACTTTTGAGAAAATGTTCCTCAAATTGAACTTTAGTGATTGCTGGGCTTGGTGGCACATTTCTTTTTTCACTTTCCTGTCTGCTTCACCATCCTTCCATTTCTGCAGTTTACTTCCTCTTCCTCCTCTGCACTTCCTCTCTCCTAATGTTTTGGTAGCAACTTATGGAGGTATAGTTCACATCACAGATAACTAATCAATCGAGGTGTAAAATTCAGTACTTTTAAGTGTATTTAGAGAGTTGTGCTCACTGCCTTTCCCTACTCAGTTTTTATTCATTGGTCAATAACAGCGACCACTTCTTGCATTCCCTTGCGTGTCTCTCACTGTCATCCTCCTCCGGCTGAGTCACAACCTAAGTTACAGTTACAGCCAATTCTCTACCTATTTGATGTCTATCCTTGTGTAACTGAATGCAGCGGCAGGAAAACCCACAACCAGTGTGTTGGCCTCTCTTTAAATTCATAATCGCTAACCTCTAATGGGACCTTCACTCTGGCTAGCTAGGATAATGTATACTTTCTAGAATAAGATAATTATTTTATATTTATTTCTCTCTCCTCAATTCTCCAATAGGTCTTTCCCCACTTCGCTCTTAGTTGATAGTCTTCTTTCTATTTTATCGAACAAATGAAGCTATAGAAAACTTCATTGCATTCCCACTACTGCATGCATACCCAACCATTCCCATTTGTGACAACATGCCCTCTCCTCCCTCCTTTTCTAGGGATTGAACTTTTTGTTCTAACACAGACTCACATGTGCCACCACCTGTTCTGTCTCACATACAATCATTGCTCTAGCAACTTCCTTCTCTGCCTTAACTATTGTCTAATTGATCCCCTCTACATTATTACCATCATCATACAAAAAAAGCGATTTCTCTATTAAAAAAAACAAAAACAAAACCAAAATACTCTTACTGTATTGATTTTCAAAGATTATAAAAGATAAATACATTCCTGTTGCAAAATATTGGGACCAAATAAAATATACTGCCTATATTTACCCCAATCCTATTATCACTTCTGTTGTCCCCACCACAGTGGTCCCATAATGCCAGTTTTCCTCTGGATCTCATCCTTTGGCTTTGCTTCCATTTGTAAAATTCCTTGGAAAACTTTTCTGCACTAGCGATCTTCAATTCTGCTTTAATTTTTTCTTGAGCTCACTCTCATGAGGCTGTTGTCCCCATTCTTGCCCCAAACAGCTCTTGTCAGGGATACTAGTGACCTTTATGCTGCTAACACGTGTGGTGAATTCCCAGCTCCGACTTTACTTATGAGTAGCATTGGAGATAGTGGATCACTTTCATCTTAACAGGATTCCTTTTCATGGCTACCAGAATATCACACTCACCTCCCACTACCATCGTGGATTTTACAGTATTTCTTAAGTTTTCTTCCATTTTTTCTCTATGTATTTTGGTTTGTTTGCATATATTTGTGCACTAGCAGTTAATAACTAGATGTGGATCAATGAATCATTTCTGTATTGGTTGCATGATGTTTTAAAATGGTTGTGCTGCCCACCATTCTCATTCATTTGTATCCTTCTTGCATCATTGATATTATTAACTATTTAGTTGGAAAAAAAAACCCTTCTGCTTTGTATTTGAGTTGGTGAATCTTGACATACCATTTATGTCTTTTATTCACTAGAACATTTCTAACTTGATTGGGAAATAACTTCAAAGTAGTTCGATTTTCTGGCAGTTCTGGTTATTTTTTGTTTTCAAATTTGTTGTTGTCCTTCTTTTGTTTGTTCAAGGAGACAAAGTGTATCTACCTATGCCTCCATCTTGGCCAGAAGTCCTCTATTTGCAATTATTCATATTTTGGAGGGAGTCTTACTAATTGAATTTTTATGGTATTATTTCTGAATTTATTTTTATTTCCTGATTTTTCCCTATATTTTAAACTTTTATTATTCTGTTACTTTTAGTATACTGAGAAGAAAATATATATCTTATTCCTACTCCTGTGATGTGTATTTTATGTTAATTTATATTTATTTTTCTATCAATATGTGGATAGAGTATTCCCAATGAACAAGAAATGACAGCATGTTTCCATTTCTCTTCCTTTTCTATACCCCCTCTTTCAAATTATACATATTTTGAATATCAATTATGTTATTTTAATTTTATTTACTAATACTTACTTTGATATTTTACATTTTAACGATTCATTGGTGCACTGATTTTTCTTTTAAATGGGACCAGAAGAGATGCTCATTTCCTCAGTATCCTGAAAGGCTTTTTCTCAATTAATTTCCCCAGGACCCTGAAGGACTCCCCTGAGAATGATGTTGGAACCACCTTTCAAATACCCCCTCCTCCATGGTAACACTTATGACATGGAGTCTCGAGGAGATGTTTCCTAACCTTGCCTATTTCTCATCCAGTCCTGTCTGCTTTCTCTCTTTCAGAGTTGTTTCATATTTTCTCTTAAGCTTTTGGCCCCATTTCTTGCTGGTCAGCATTATCATGCATGTACAGATTTTCAAAATTTTCTGTTGTTTCAAATGGATTCACCCAGAAGATGAACAAAGGTGTATGTAGTCAGTTTGCTATTGGGATCTAGTCCTTTCCACTGACCATTCATTTTAAATGCACGTCCCTTGTAATAGTTTTTACTTTTTTTGAAACTTACCATTATTTTATTGGATTTCAGTTGTTCTGGCTTTTGTGGCATAATGTTGCTTTTTTACTGATATCTTCCTGGTATTCTTTTATCCTGTTGCACATTAAATTCAAGTTCTGGTTTTGTACTTTCTTTTTATAACAACCATTTCCCTTGTTTTCAATGTTTTATCATTCCCTCTCAATTTTATTAATTCATATCTCCTGCTAATGGATTGTCTGTTAGTGAATTATCTTCAAATTGTTAAAATTGCTGCTTTAATTTTATGTTTATTGCATTATTATTTTACTGTGAATAAGTGAATCTAATTCCTTTAAAGTTTTTGATATGAAAATTTTTTTATTCTTGATTTTCTTTTTTAATATTCACAGTTCATATATTTTAGGTGGAGAAATGAGTATGTTGACTTTATATTTTCCTGTTGGAACCCCTTTGTACCACACTTCTTTGTCAGAGAGAACAGATAGTTTGGTGCGCATTTTCACAATTTTATAACATACGAGATCTGTCCTGAAAAAGTCCAGCCATTGTTAATGTAATGAGAACAGTTTGTGTGACATCCACGTAAACTTGCAGCCAAGGAGAGTGGACTGGAATGCACATGTGTGAACAATGATGACTCCACTGTACTAGTCAGTGGGAGAGGTAGACACTGTTGAGTGAGCATGTGTACTGAGTGGCCATCATATTCAAAATGACTGCGTGAATAGAGCAATGAATCTGCATCAGATTTTGCATTAAGCTTGAACATTCCTCCATGCAAACTATTTGCATAATTCAGAAGGCCTCAGCTCTGGGCAACTGGTGATTGGCAGCTTTATCACCATAACGTGCCCTCTCATGCATCACGTCTCCAGCAGAGCTTTTTGGCGAAACATAAAATCACCCAGGTGACTCAGCCCCCCTACAGCCCAGATTTGGCACCATGAAACTTCTGGATTTTCCCAAAACTAAAATCACTTTTCAGAGGGAGGAGATTTCAGACTACTGATGAGATGCAGGAAGATATGATGGGGCAGCTGATGGTGATCAAGAGAACTGCGTGAGGTCCTAAGGTGCCTGCTTTGAAGGGGACTGAGGCATCATTGTCCTATTATAATGTTTCTTGTATCTTCTGCAATAAATGTCTGTATTTTTCATATTATAAGGCTGGATACTTTCTGGATGCCCTGTATATTATAATGTTCCACTCTCCTTTGCAATGATTTGAAATAAACTTTGATTCATAATTCACATCAGTGCTATGACTCCTGAGAAATGCATTTAACATTCCTTTGGATCTACTCTTGTCCTCAGATCTGTTTATGGGCATGTGTTGTAACCTGTCACTTCCATTCTGAACTACCTGCACTAGGGACAGCTGTATAATACAATAAAAATTTTTTCCTCAAAATTCTCTGTTTGAGATTAGAGAAGGAAACAATGATGATGGAACTTTGCAAATGATGTAGGAGAAATTGTTACTATTATTTAAGGAACAACATGTCTTCAGAGTTCTAGTCTTACTGGTATGGAACTAGTCTTTGGAAAAAACAATTTGAATGTCTAACCTACCATGTACCATACACTGTGATAGACCTACTCTATAACACTCTAACTTTTACATTTGTCAATGATTCCCTCTGTTAATCACATAACATACTCGAAGAATGGGAAATATTATACAGTGAATGAGGATAATTTAAATTTCTAAGGGGAAATTAGATATTTAATGGAAAACTAGATGAAAGGCTTTTTTTTTTGAACTTGCAATAAAAGAACCAAATATCAGACAGGAAAGTGTTTCCTTGCATCTCAGTTTGTTATAAGTTGGAGGAAGGTCAAGGGAAGGCCAAACTATAAGAGGAAGTAGGAATTTCATGAGAGCTCATTCACCGGCTTTCTTATGTAGATGAAATAGTATATTAAACAAAAATCTGTAGATAATGGCAGTTAAGCCTTGCTTGTTATTACACTTCAGATTTCCTAATGCGTACACTTGGTTCCTTTGAAAAGTAAAAGAGCTCTACCAATGTTAATTACAATCGCTTAAGGCAGTAGGCTATTCTCCGTTCCCGTGTCTTGTCTTAAAATTTCTAAAATCTGCATTTTTATTTGTGCTGCTACCTTGTTCAGAGTTCTCATTACTCCATTGCATGTTTTATATGTGCAATAAATGTTAAAACCTCTCTTAAGTGCTTTATCTTTCTTGTGGTCTTTATCTTTTTTGCAGTCCTCTTCGATCTCTGGATAGAAGTAAGAGAGAGAGACTGAGAAAGTCTGACTAGCTCAGCACTTAGAATGGAAAGAGAAAGACAGAGGAGAGAGTCCGAGACTAAGTCAGCACCTTGAATGTAGATCAGCTGAACTTCAAAATATAGCTTAAATTAAGTACCTTTAAAACCAAAACCAACTATGCCCCAATAGATTACTATCTATATTAAATGAAGCTAGTCTGACTTATTTCACTGACTTCAACATGATTTTATTATGTTAGGAAAGTCTTTCCTAGGGAGATAAATGTTACACATGAAATTGTTGTGGAAAAAATCCTTTTGATGAACAACTGTTGAACTCTTAACAAGATAGCATCAACGGCTTACTCCACAAACCATTTGAAGATTCTTTACCTCAAAACCCAAGCCTTGTCCATCGATCCTAAACCAGTATGTTATGACCCTTACCCAATTCTAATCAAGCCTATCTCCTACCCAACCCCCTGCCTACCACAAATACTGAAAGGCCTACTTTAAATCAGATTTCAAAGAATGCAGACTGGTGCAGCCCCTGTAGAAAACAGTATGGAATTTCCTCAAAAATTAAAAATGGAACTGTCTTTTGACCCAGTGATTCCTCTGCTGGGGAAATACCCTAAGAATCCTGAAACACGAATTCAAAAGAACTTAGGCACACCTGTGTTTGTAGCAGCATTATTTATAATAGCCAAATGCTGGAAACAGCCTGAATGCCCTTCAGTAGATGAGTGGATCAAAAAAACTGTGGTACATTTACATCAGTGGTCCCCAACATTTTTGGCACCAGGGACAGGTTTCGTGGAAGACATTTTTTCCAGGATGGGAGTCAAGGGGGAGAGAGGAGGCAGAGCTCAGGTGGTAATGCTCATTCACTTGCCCATTACTCGCCTCCCATTGTGTGGCTGGGTTCCTCACAGGCCATGGACTGGCACTGGTCGCTGGTCCAGGGGCTGGGAACCCCTGATTTACACAATGGAATACTACTCAGCAGAAAGAAAGAAGGAACTCCTACATATTAAAACAGCATAGATCGAACTGGAGAATGTTATGCTAAGTGAAATAAGCCAGCTGGTGGAAAACAAATACCATGTGATCTCATTATAAGAGAAATCTAATGAAAAAAATAATCTAATGTAATAATCTAGAGACATGGAAACATGGAACAGACTGATAGTGGTCAGAGGAGGGCAGGGAGGGGGATAATGGTGGAAAGAAGAGGAAGCGACTAGACAAAGGACACATCTGAGTATCCCATGAGCCTGGACAACAGTGTGGGGATTGACTGTGGGAGGGGTGTGGGCTGGGCCGAGGAGGGTAAAGGGGGAAAAATAGCGACAACTGTAATAGAATAGCAATAAATTTTAAAAAATGTAGTAGAACATAGGGAACATGTTGACACACATAGGGAACATAGTCAATGACACAATATCATAATAACTATGTACAGAGCCAGGTGGGTACTTGAAATATCAGGGGGGCCACTCCGTAAAGTATATGATTATCTAACCACTATACTGTACATCTGAAACTGATATAGAATCATATTGAATGTAACCGTAATTGAAAAATAAAAATTACTCATTAGGAAAATGAAAAAGCAAACAAACAAACAAACAAAAAATCTTATGAATATCCTGACTTCACCTTTCTGTTTCTGAGAGGCTATTAAGGCCTGGCATGGTAGTACACACCCTTGCCGATATCATGCACACCTTACTTTGTCTGGTTAACAGGTTTTTGTATAATATTTTGGGGAACCAACATTCACCAAGTATGTTTCACTTCATTTTCACACTTTGGGCACTAGAATGTTGAATTTATAAGGAAAACATAAAAATATTTGAGATAGAATGAACTGCACTATAATTATAATAAATATATAAAATTAACGTAGAAAAGCTTAAGCATATTTCACACTATGGATATGCTATTATGTCTCAAATCTTCTTCGCTAACAAAAATGAGACTCTTAGCCATGTATGTCTAAGGAAAATTTTCTCTTGATCACCATCTGTCTAAATTTTTTAGCAGTGCTGGTTTTATATCATTGATTTGTTTTATATATTTCTTTTTTCTTTTCTGTTCACATTCAACACCACACATTTAAATGACAACTTCTAACTTTTGCTGCCTGCAAGCTTAGAGATAAGTAGATGAATGTTCCCAGAGGAAGAAAAAATAAAATAATAAAAGACTGAAATGCAAAAAAAAAAAAAAAAGATTGCTTCCTTGTTTTAGCTTTCTTTTCTGATAGCAGTACATTCTTTATTAAATTTGCTCCAAGTTTTCCTCAAAGTACAAGGTCTTTATCAATAATATTTCTGAGGAGACTTGGTTTTTTCTAGGACACAAAGTCTCCTGGCAGTTCTGTGCTCTGTCTGCTTTTTTCTCTGGGTTACGGTGGCAGAGTTGGTAAAGCATATGAGAGGGGGATTTATCTTTAAAAGCTGCTTTCTTTTTAGGAGGCTGAGACGGCTTTCAGATGAAATCTATCCCGAAAATGCAACAGCCTTTTGGGAAGAATAAAGACACCTGTGTGTAGTTTGCATGCACTCTCTTCTCGGATGGGGAAGCCAAAGCTCTTTAGGCCCTGTTGGAGAAGTTTTGTTTTGTAGCCTCTTTCTGTAGCAGGAAATCCAGGATGAGAAGAGAGGACGTTTTTCTCCACTTTCCTCATTCAAATAAACGGTTGTTTTGGCCCGTGGGGATTACTTAGGTGCCTAAGAAATCATATTAGCAGTTAATCATCAGAGAGAATTGGATACTAAAGAGAATATATTAGCTCCGCATTCTAGACATACACTTTGTACAATTTCCCATTTGGTTTAGAAGTAGAACAAAATGATTATAGGGAATTAGTTAAATAAAGGTAGGAAACTACATGGCAAGATGCAAAATTGACAAAGCACCTAAACTCTATTAGGCACATGCTGACGAATAAACTCATCTGAAATAGACCTCCGCATAGAAGCTTAAATTAGCTCAAAGCAATAAAAAATGTGATTGGTTCCTTGGCAAAGACCTTTAGATGCAGGCTGCCCTGAAAGTGGGAAGTATTAATGACAATATAAGTAAAAGTATAAGTATTCTTTACACAAAAATTAGTTAATAATATCTGAAATGTATTTTTATTTTTGGTAGGCTTTTAGAAAAAATCACTAAACATTTGGATTAAAAGAAGTAAACAAAATGATAACCCATATATAAAAACTCTTGCAATTCAGTTTTCTAAATTATTTTTGCCATTTAGCTCTATTGTACATAATTACTGTAAAACCAAAGAATGAAATTAAGTGAGCAATGACATCAGTTTGTTTATCCATGCATTGTTGTTAATGTGTTTTGTGGATACCAATTCTGTCTCCCTCTCGTGACTTGGGGGAGGCTGAAGGATGACTACTGGCTTCGGAGACTGGGTGGGTACGTAAGTCACTGACTGGTAAGAAACATAAACTACAGAGTGGAAGGATAAAATAATGAATTTAATTTTGGACTTTACAGAGACTGTATTTCTGAGTCAAGGTTAGACATCAGTGTAAATAAAAGCTCAGACATTAAAACTGAATTTTGGGTTGGAGCTATGTTGTGGAAAGCATAGTCAGCCTACCGCTTGTAGAGAACTTTGGAGTGAATACGGCCTTCTCGTTACAGTGCGTAGAATGAGAATAAATGAAAGCTAGGGCAGAGCAGAGGGATAACGACGTGGTTGATTGCAAGGAAGAGAAACAGGAGGCTTGACATTTCTGAGAAGGAGATATGTTGCAAAATTGTAACAGATACACACATTAATGCATTAGTATTTATAAGTCATTCTGATGAAAATTAATGGTGTAAAGATTTGGAGTTTACCTGTTTATTTATGACATTTTAGTCTTGCTTTAACACCAGGGAATGTATACTTCCAATTACAGAGGAGAAGAGATGCCCTTAGCTCTCTGCCCTGAATCCAATCAAACCTGCCCCTAACAGTGATTCTGAACTGACTAGACCAGATTTGTTAAAAGAGGACATGGAAACTTTGCAGAGTTGGGAACTGAGAATCTATCTGGGAATGCGATTTGACAGCCAGCACAGTTCTCAGCATATGGGAGAGATTCAGCCATCTTTGCTCTAGGTTAAATGAAACTCCGTGGAGATGCACACAGCGCTGGTTGGTGTCCCATGACTTCCCATGACTGCGCCTTTATCACTCACTCTGACCCTGTGTGGTCGGGAGGAAGGAGGTGGGGAGGTAAGTGATTTCATATTAAGGATTTTGATAATGGGTGAATTATTCCTTCATCTCACAGCTTTCCTAAGATTTCCCAGAGATTTGGGTAATTTTAAGACTTCCCAAAGACTTCAGAATTAGTGCTTTTATGACAGCATGAGAATTCCTGGTTCAAATGATGCTGAAGTCCTGATATTTTATTTTTCATGTAAAAATGTGAAAGGGATAAAAGCCTTGATGTTTAATTCTCTGCCTTTGTATTTCCTTATTTTGTTTAGCATAACCCCTTTTAACGAATAACCTCCTTTATGATTTGTCACAATTTGCTGTGCTGCTCAAAACTATAAAAGATTTTTAAAGTTTGTGATGTGGAACTCAGTTTTGCATTTGTTTCATGTATAAGTTTTGTGACTTTTAAAAGTTACCTTTAGTTTATATATTAGAAATAATGTATTTGCAGCCAAAATTTCCATGCATTAATGAGATCCCATGAAGCCTTAAAAATTTTAGACTATCTAACTTGGTTTTGAACTAATAAATATTTTATAGCTCCTCTGGGTTTATTTTTCAAACATTACATTACCAGACCTCAGCTTTGATTGTTTATTATTTCTTAATATATTTTTTGTTTGTTCCTAATTTCACCCAGGAATGGGTATTCAATAAATATTTAATAAATATTTTTAAATGAAAAAGCAAACTATTAAGTGTTTTGAAACACCATATTTTGACTGTTTGTAATTGATACCCACATAATGCTAACGGTGAAGTGTAATGTTTCATTCCACTTTGCCCCTGGCCTTTTTACTTTTATAGGCATTTCAAACTGAAAATGATAACAGTTTGAAATGCCTTAGCAATGAGATTGAAAAAAAAAAACGACCCACAAAAGTGCAGTGACTTCTTAGGGACAATTTTTTTGAATAACCACTTGATCAGATTCTATAGGAACAGATGAAAAGTCACAAATAGCAATGTCAATGTCAATGTCAATGTTAATTAATACAAAGCTATTGAATGCCTCCTATTAATTTAGTCTTTGAAAGATATACAAAAGGAGACTTGGTGACTCGACAGGTAGGGCTCTCTTATCAACATGAGGACATGTCTAGGGTGAGCCAAATGAGGTGCTGGTGACTCTGTATGTTCTGACGTAGGAATCCAGGGACAACAATCTGAAAAGAAAAATTTTAAATACAGATTCCTAGGTTTCATCCAAAAGATACTGAATCAGCATTTAGTCAACAGACATTGTGACTGCCTCAGGTGGCAAACCTTAAGGGAAACAAACAAACCAAAAAACCCCCAAAAACCGAAACAGTAATCAAAATAAATAATATTCTTAAGATTAAAATTTGTGCAAAATGCAAAAAAGGATGAACAAACTATAAAAATTTGAAGCAAAGAGGCAACAAGTATCATCGATCTTTTATTTTGCCTCAGGCTATGACATGGCTCAGCAGGGTGCTGTGCATTAAAACCGAAGGAAAACAAAGCTGTGAAATATTACCAGGAGCAGACCAAGCCTGAGGTCAAAAGTTTCCCTCTGCGACCTACCTTTGCTGGTTTACTTCCCTCCTATGAGGAGTTCCTGCAGCTGGGGGATGCTTATTCGCTGCAGCTGCGAGGACCTGTGCTCTCAGCCCAGCATCAGAGGTCACCCATGAGTCAGGAAGAAGCTGGTGGGGAAACTATTGTCTTTGGAATTATGGCTTCTGGCCCTCACCTCAAGAGTGCTTACAAATTTCCCAATCTGTATTTAAAATTTTTCTTTTCAGGTTGTTGTCCCTGGATTCCTATGTCAGAACTGGCCTTTGCCTATATTTAAATTTATCATTAATTTAGAAGAATTACAAATCTAAGGAATAATTCAGATAAAAATCAACAGATTGAATAATACCGTTACATATATGTTTATTTCCTTGAAGATTTTTGGATCCTCCAAACACAGATTTCAGCTTAAACTATGACCAGGTAGAACATGCCTAATCTTTTTAGTGCCATTAATGTTCATTGAAGTGAGTGATGATAAATTAACTGAGGATTTTCTTTGGCATGTATTGAATAGTCACGTATCATTTAAATACATTTATAAAACATTTGGCAGGAGCAAAATAGTTTGAGTGCTTTTGAAAATTACCATAAATATTGTCAGACAATAAAAAATAAAAAGGCGTACTGTTTCTCATGTAGACCTTAATAAAATTTAAAAATAATATTCGTTATTGCTTATCATCTACCTGGCATGTGTATATAAAATGAGAAGAGAACAAAGGGAAATCATAATAACTTAAATATTAAATATAAGTTAAATAAATATGTTATTTATGTCTAAAGCAAAATGTACTCTATCATAATATAAACAATGTACTACAGGCATCACTTGCAGACCAGTAGAAGGGCACAGAATATCACCAACTCCTCTCTTAGAAATACTGATAGAAGGTGCGGAGGAGGAAGAATTTTTTTCTACCCTTCTAGGTTCCTTTGGCTATTCTAGTAATTAAACTGACATGAAACAGAATAGCAAGAGAAAATAACCAGATTTCATTACCTATATATGTATGAAAACCTTCATACATGAAAGGTTTAGAGACAGAAAATTATAATTATATATATGTATAATGCATACATATGTGTGTGTGTGTATATATGGCAATCTGAAATGATGATGAAATATGTCTGAGCTTCAGAGGGGAGAATAGTCATTTGCAGCATGATAAGAGTAGATATTCAGGAATTAGAAGGTTGCCCCATCCTATAGGTAGGTTCTTTCACAGAGATGTAAAAGTTTTTCATGAGCCCACAAGGTCTCAATTAGCTTCAGCTCAGAATATTTCACATGCCAAAGTGACACATCTTGGGGAGGCCTATTCTGAACCCCTTCAAAGGTAAACTGAAATGGAAAGTCCTCCTAGTTCTCCCTTTAGCAACATTTTTACAATTTGATCAAACAGAGTGGGGTAACATATATATATTTCATTTGCTTCTACAACAGTCAAAAATGCATGAGCTCTGTGCAGAGGAAGATGGAGAAAAATCAATCCATTTAGGCTGAATAGAACAATCCATTTAGATCTGTTCTATGTTGTCCTCTGTAACCCTTCTTACCAGTTATATTTTCCAAACTATGTATGATTTAGTGTAAGAGTTAACACGTTGTATATGCAATCAACCCTGAGAAGAAACTGTATAAAAACTGTATCTCATGATAGCTCCTGAACTTGACCTTCAATCTCTTCCAGAAAAAAAAGTTCTAAGTAGATGAAATTAAGTTAACCAATTTAACCATTTTGTTTATCTGGATTACCTGTACTTAACTGTTCATAGGCTATTATTAGAAATCCACTGAGAGAGAGGCAGGAAGATAGGGGAAACTGAGAATGAGAGATGAAGCAAAACATTAATATTTAACACGTAGTGTTGGGAAAGAGAAGAGATAAAATCAACAATTGTAATTCAGCCTCAGGAACAAAGAGCTCCTTCCTCACTGTTTAATAGTTTCACTGCACATGATTGAATTGCAGTCCACCACAGTAAATAGTCTTCGTAATGGTTCTCCTGGTTTGTCATAAGAAGGACAGAGTATGCACAATAATGAAGACTGTTTATGTATATAATCTATCAAAACTGTGTGTATGTATATATGTGTGTGTATGTGTGCATATGTAAATTGATACTTAATAAGTAAAAATGTTACTTGAAAAATCATGACACCATTTCGCTGCATTATGATAACGTATAATGATGTTTCTCTATTTTGGGTAGTACTTTTAACAAAATATTAAGAATCATAAATCGCTCCTGGAGGCAATAATAAAAATAAGTTCTTTGCCTCTGTCTGGTAAGAACACAGAATATCCTGGCTGGCGTAGCTCAGTGGATTAAACGTCAGCCTGTGAACCAAAGGGTCTCCAGTTCGATTCCCAGTCAGGGCACGTGCTTGGGTTGCAGGCCAGGTCCTCAGCAGGGGTCGTGCAAGAGGCAACCACACATTGACATTTCTCTCTCTCTCTTCCTCTCTAAAAAAATAAAATAAATGAAATCTTTTAAAAAAAGGTTAAAAGAAAAGAACAGAATGATTATAGATTCACAGCCCCCCCCCCCCAACAAAATAAAACAGAGTAATATTAGAATTCTTTGGTAGGAAACTCAGCTCTGTAATTTACTTACCCTGTGATTATAAAAAAAGTCACTTGAACATTTAGACTTATGCCTTTTGAGAAAAATAATGCCTGTCTTGACAGGGTGGTTGTGGTGTGGGTCAGATTGAATAATAAGCCTGTCAAAATTTACATGTATAGTATAATATACGCCACTTAAAATGTATATTATTTTTGAAAGTTTAACATGAAAAAGAATTAATAATTTTCAGTCAAAACTGTGAGAATCTTATTGGATCATTAGCATGGATTTTCAGTAAGGAGTTTACAGCTTTCTTAAAGACATGGTTTTTATGACTGTTTTCTCGGCATAAGTGAATTAAAACAATGAATCCATCCAAATCCACTTAGACTTTGATATAGAAATTATAATGTAATTTTTTCAGTACTGTTTTAAGGAGAGGTTTTTATAAAAATTCATGTTAATATGATCATAGAAATCCAAGTTAAAAAGGGTATTTATGCTCATTTAACATAATCTCGACTATTCTTCCTAAGTGTACATCCTGTATTACAGATTTCAATGGTAATAACATGTCTTTAAAAAAGACAGCTATAATAGCATAATCAATAAAATATACCAAAAAAAGCATTTGAGAGTCCTTTGAAATTTATAAACTACATCGTACAAAAAGCAATTGCATATGAATATACGCAATTTTTTTCCATGTAATTTCAGAGGAATCATAGACATCCCAAATTCAATCCATAAATTCTCAGTTAAGGACATGGTTTTATTTAAGGGTTAAAAGCAATGTCTACTTTCACATCAAAACCTCAATTATCATGAAAATAAAATCTACTGTTGGATGGCTGAATCATTAACAGAAAGAAAGAGAAAAAAATGAGTAGAAACTAGAGTGGATGAGAATAATGTAGCTAAGGTGAAAAAGGAAAAAAAGTAAAGAAATTAACATAGAGGTAGCCATCATTAATTGCAGGTTTATTATGTTTCATTATATGTCAAGAATAAAAACTCAAGCAGACCGTCACAATTCGCTTTTTAAAAATCTGTGTTTTGATCCATGCTGTTGCAAAGGGTAGTAACTCCTTCTTCCTTTCTTCTATGTAGTATTCCACTGTGTAAATGTACCACAGCTTTTTGATCCACTCATTTACTGTTGGGCACTTAGGTTGCTTCCAATTCTTGGATATTGTAAATTGTGCTGCTATGAATATTGGGGTTCATCGGTTCTTTTGAATTGGTGTTCCAGGATTTTTAGGGAAGAACCCCAGCAATGGAATTACTGAGTCAAAAGGCAGATCCATTTTTAGCTTTTTGAGGAAATTCCAGACTGTTTCCCACAGCTGCTGCACCAGTCTGCATTCCCACCTACAATGCACTAGGGTTCCCTTTTTTCCATATCCTCGTCGGCACTTCTTATTTGTTGATTTGTTTATGATGGCCATTCTGGCTGGTGTGAAGTGGTATCTCATTGTAGTTTTAATTTGCATCTTTCTGATGGCTAGTGGTGCTGAGCAACCTTTCCAGTATCTCCGGGCCCTGCGTATGTCCTCCTTGAAGAAGTGTCTGTTCAGGCCCTTTGCCCATTTTTTAATTGGGTTGTTTGTCTTCCTAGAGTGGAGTCATGTGAGTTCTTTATATATTTTGGAGATCAAACCCTTGTCTGAGAGAGACAAGGTGGGGGTGGGTGGGGCTGGAGAAAGTGGTGGCAGGAAAATGTTGACAAAAAAAAGTGGTCATGGGGAGGCTGGGAGTAGTGTGGGAAATTAAGAAACCAAAGAACTGGTGTGTGCAGCCCATAGACATGGACTAAGAGGTGTGGGGATCATGGGATGGGGTGCAGGGCAGGGGGCATAATGGGGGGAAAAAGGGGACAACTCTAATAGCATACTCAATAAAATATACCAAAAAATAAAAAATAAAAATCTGTGTTTGAAATAAATCTCTTTAGGATGGATGATATTTAGTTCATTTGGTAACTGCAAGGAGATTGTGAACATCCTCCATTCAGTTGTTCCTTAGGTGTAATTGTCAATCATAGGAGTAAGAAGTGAGACTAATGACCACAGGAATGAGAAACTTTTGTAAGGGTGAACTGAGAGCCTGGGTCAGTGCTGGGGTCGTCTATAGAAACCATGTGTCCAATATTGCCTAGTCTCGGAAATCCTTCACCCTTGTTCCTATCTTGAGTTTTAGCAGCTTTCTTTAAATGCATATGTAATTTGGGAAAGTCAGGTATTTATTCTTTCCTGCCATCCATTCCTAACTCCATTCCTATTGTAAGGCTGATGCTCAGGCTTTTTTAGGTCATAGGTTGAAGTTTTACAGTATCTTGCTGTAGTGGAGAGTGGAGAAGCGAGTGGAGAGGCTGTGAGCCAGCCCCCTCTCACCATGATATGGAGTGCCTGGAAATAAAGCCTGCAGACAGAAACTTCTGGAGCTGCTCATAAGGAGAAACATCTAGAACTGATTCTGTCCCTTTCCCAAAGGTGAAAAAAGAGCAAGAAGCTGTCAGCCCTCAGACCCTTTGCTCATGGGCATGCACAGCTTGGGCAGGAGAGTGGACTCGCATCCCAGGAAGCAGCAAGGAAGCTCCCAGAGTGGCAGTACAAGCTTTACTAGGCATCAACATAATCCCCAGTGCAGGCCCACAGCCACTTCCTGAAATGGCATTTCTTTTTTCCTTGATGACTAACCATTTGTCTAGGCATATTTAAACGATGCTTATGAGTGGATACCTTTTATTACATCACCTCTCTCAGCTGGGTTGAGATAACTCTTTGGAATGAGTCAGAATTGAAACTCAGAAGATTTATGATGTGTTTTTTTCCCCCAAGTGTCTTCAAAGGCATTTAAGCAAGAAAGTTGTATGATCAGATTTTCATTGCAGAAATCTCACCCTGACAGCACTGTAGAGTTGAGGAAGACTACAGGCACTCAGGAGGCCTTAGAATTCAGATATGAAACTGACAGGGGCTCAGCCAAGAGCTTAGCAGTGGGACAAAGGGGAATTAACAGATTTTTGAAATTTAGAAGATGAGTTTAAACTAGAATTTGACAACAGATTGTACATAGCTGATAATGGAGAGAAGCCTAAGAGTGATTGTCAAGGTTCTGAACAGAGTAGTTATTTAAATGACAATTTTTTTTAAACAAAGATAGTATTTCATGAAAAAGTAGGAGGTTTTAAAGCGGAGATGGGGGAATTTTGTGTTTGAAGTGCATGGAAGTCTAGGCTTGATTTTGAGTTCAGCTAAGAGAACTGTTCTAGAGATATAAATTTGGGATTAAACGCCTCACTATCTTTGGGTGAGATATTTAGGATGATTACAATCATATGGGGTATGCTAGAATCATCTGGAGGAAGAAAGTTTCAAATTGTATGTGTACCTTTCCTTCTCTTTCAAGATTATGATATAGTCATAAATAGAATGTCCCTCACCCATTTCTCTGAGATTCTTGGCTGTTGTGAGTTGTTTATGGCAGAAGTATGAAACACTTATCAAGTAACTTGAGGGATAAAATAAAAGATTAACAAACTTTTTCAACTCAGTACATGTGCACTGAGTGATTTCTAAAAATCCTCTGTAGTTTTTCTACCTGTTATGAAATATAGTTGAATGACACTCGACTACATTCTTCAGTAGCTATAGTATCTTAGAAAAATCAGACAAGTGCTTAACAATTTTAACATAATGTGGTGAAAGCAATGAAAAAGACATTCCTGTGATGTTATTGAATAACAGTACAAACTGTGAGCGCATGTGTATGTATAAGGTAATTGAGGTGATAGTATAGGCTTCACTGGAAAAGAAGACCTGAGCTTGAAAGGATGGGGGTAATTAGATGATAAAGCAGAAGATGAAATTTCCCAGATAGAGTGGTCATCGCATGCTACTTAAGATTGCTTTTGACTGCAAGTGACAGAACACCCAAGCCGCTATGGTGCTAACAATAGAGTCATTTAATTTTCTTTTTTACCATGGAGGGTGACTAGAGCACATAGATAATTTGGAATGGAAATACATGACACAGCTGAAAATCTCAAACATACTTGTATAAGCATACTTTATGGAAGTACAGGAGCAAATAGTCAAACTGGCTGAAAAAGTGAGAAACGATTGACCCTGGAGAATAGGACTTAGGAGTATTGTTCAGTGATGTAAGAGATTGCTATTTTTCTATGTACGCCTTGTAGTACTATTTTAAAAAACTAAGCACAGATATTAATGATAAAATAAAGTTTTAATTTACATATTAGTTGAGTATGGCTTTTGATATTTTCATTACAGTCTCGACATGTCGAGTTGGAAGTTTCAGTGTATATCCTCATGGTGATATCCACACAAGTTAAAAACTCGAGCCTTGAGATGTGGTTTTTGAAAATAAGGTGCCCTCTGGAAGAATGAGAGAAGAAATGATCATAGAGACAAAGTAAAATTATTAAATACAGAAATTCCATGTACAAGAAAGTGGCCAATAGCCCAAATAAAGGCCTAAAATTAAACTATGTATTTCCTAGAGGTTTAGCCATTGATTAACTTGATGAGTGAAGTTGTTTATAATTTATTGAGCTCATTGGACTACTCAGAAATGTTATAAATGTGCTTAACTAATCAAGTGCATGTAATACTTAAAAATATATGAATCATTATTTTTTTTCTTCTATTTTTTTGCACTTTCCCCCCCACAAAGATATCAATACATATTTTACTGCCCTGATGAGGGTTGGGATTTCTAAAAAAGAAAGGGAAGAGTAAAGAATGTAATTATTTGTTGTCTTTTTAATTCCACATAATGATGGCAATCTAACCGTCCCCCCCAAAATCAAACATGTGTATGTGTCAAAAGAAAGGTTAGAAACTGGAAACTTCAGTTTGCATTTAAACCATGCAATTGAGAGGATAGAGAATGTGATCCAATGAAATTTTCACATCTACTCTTCACTACCTCTAAACTACCTAGCAAACTGAAGCAAAATCTTTTTTTCAAATTAATTTATTTTTATTGTATTTTTTTTTCCATGAACAAAATCTTTCTATGCAGTTTTAAGAGGGGCTGTGATGACATGGGTATAGAAAAAGGAAAGGGTACCAGAATGGTATGTTTTAGCTCTTACCACAAACTCATAGTTACAACCCACATTGTCCAACTGTGCAGGGTATATTGAGGTATTGGTATAGGCTGATGTTCAGGTGGAAATGCCAGAAATAAAAACATTACTTTCTGTGGACTTCCATAGCTATGTCACCAGTCTAGAAGTTCTTAATAACACTCGAGGGAGCAAAAGAGCTGAGGTGAGAAATTTTATACCTCTGTGAAACTGCCATTTTAAAGGGTGAGGTGACCCCAAATATAGTTGCAAAATTGACATCTTAAGGTGACCCTGAATACAGTTGCAAAAAACATGGAGGTTGTGCCCAAGAATCAGAGATGTGTAGTGCCTGCAAAATGGAGATGATGACAATGGACCAGAGAAAATAACTGTGATCACAGGACCAATAATCATAGAATGTCAGTACTAACACAACACCTCATGTCTGTTACCAGCCTCTGAATTCATCATCGAGAGACCATGCCAGGTATGTAAGACAGACAAAGACAAGAGACTAGCAGTCAGAAAATAAACTATGCCCTTTTTTCCTTTTGAATCTAAATATCATATTAGGAACTAGGGAAAAGTTGGGGAAAATAACCCCGACTGGACTTGGAATAGCCTGGATACTAGCGCAAAATTCAGGCAGAAGAGATTAAGTTAAAATTCATTTTAAACAATGATGGTTATCTGTTTCTTATCTTCCTACTAAGTTGGTGGCCTATGATGAAGTTAGTTTAAATATAGCAATATTTTTAAAGCTTTTCTTCTACTACCAGTTTTAATTATAGCTCACATATTTTGATCCTACTGAAATGTGTTAAGTAGGAGCTCAGCAAATTAGGAAAATTAGGAGGGATGACTTGTGTTCTCATTTACATATCATCCCCATTTTCTTTTGTGCACTTCTTTCAAAATTGAATATACTTTTTAAATTTTAAGGTATTCTCTACATCCAGTTCTCCTACTCAATCACCTGCAGAAATACATTGAAATGTTAAAAACCCAAAGAACTGGAATAAGGACACTCCAAGTGTCAACTTGTTAAGGTCAAGTCATTATTAAAGAATAAAGACTTTTCAAGATTTTAGGATCTACCAGCTTCTCAGTTCCTGAATCCTGAGATACTTTACCTCATCAACACACTCCCTCTGCCATGTTCTAGGCACTAGGACCCAGCCTGACTTTAGTCAAGAGGAGTTTAAAGTGTTCAAACCACCCAGTAACTCAAGAGCCAGTCACCTTTCCTACTAGGCTGACTCCTACTCCAAACCTGTCCCCAGTGTAATATAGTTTGTCTCTTCGTGCATACCAGGTTTCTCTCTTCTCTCTCTCTCTCTCTCTGTATCGCCAGTGCCAAAGTCCTGATTTTGTCATCTAAGTAGTAGCAGACCCTGTCTAAGGCTGCATTTCTGTTTTGCTCTTATCTGTCTCTCCCACTAAGACTGGGATAATTCTTCCTAAACACTGGCTCTGTAGCTAGGACAGAACATTGTGACAGATTTATCATTTGCTCCGCTGAGATTCAGAGTACTGCCTGGAGGGGCACCTTCATTACCTTGTGTTGAGCAGTCAGGAGGCCAAATGTTTGCTTGTGTTACCATCTGTTGTCTGCATTCTTCCTACTGAGTTGGACTTCACCTCATCAATAGTCAACTCTGCCTACCTCGAGCCAGTTTATAGTTCCAAGTGCTTATCTCTTCCTGTCTAGCCTGCACCACAGGCTTTTGGACACAAAAATTATTCTTTTGGGAAAACCTGTGGACCGATTAGGGTGCTTTTGACTTTATATAACAGAAAATCTAGTTTACACTGGCACAAACAATATATAAATTTATCCATTTCCAAACCTGAAGTGAGGAGACAAGACACTTTCAGAGTTGGGATTTGCCAACGGCTTCATATCCACACGTGTAGTTATGGAGATATGGGTATGGTGCAGTGAGGACATACCAAGACAGTTTTGACATCTTTCATTCTGGTTTGGAATAGGTCTCTAAGTGAAAATTGCCCTAATAGAATATATGATGAGATCTGGTTTAATTAAAAAACCAGATTTAGATGAAAGTCAGTATATTCATTGGAAAGTTTCAACTCTTCCAGCTTGGATAAGAGTTAGTGGTAGAGTTCATATTGGTGTTTGTAAGGTAGGGATATAATTTAGTTACATTTTGGGAGTGAAATATATGAGGGTTAGGCTGGGAGTGTTTATGACATTGTGTCTTTGATCTTATATCATTTTTTATTTTAATATTCTGTCATTTCTCAAAAGTAGTTCAGGGTGACTGACGTGTATTATTCAAGTAATATTCTGAGATTAGTGTAATTTCAGAGGAAATAAGCATCACTTACGGAACGAGAGCTCCCTGCTTAGGGAGCAGCGTCAGGCCTCTGTGATTTCTGACCCCGTGCTCTGTCTTATTTTTTAAATCCAATTTCCCACGAATGTGTGTGTGTGTTTTCTGTATCATAAATTATGGACTTTTAAGTTATATAGCTTGTGCCTTGACATGTTTGCATTGAGCCATAGTTCAAATAAACTTCTTATACTTGGACAAACAATGCTAAACAATCAATTGGATAAAAAGGTACAAATGTTTATGTTTCTAAAATAGGTATCTTCAGGGCTTTTTCATCTTTCCCCCTTCCTGTGCCTTACCTAAAGACTTGTGCAGTGTGCTTATAAATAATATGTGCTGATGTGCTGATGGGGTGACAATATAAAGGTATAAAGAAGCCAGCATTAATAGTAACGTAAGCGCATTTTGTATTCATTATCTTTACTTGTGAAAGTGGATTTTAAAAGATAACCAATGGATAATCAAAGGTTCTATACTTTTTCTTGGAAAATATTTTCAGGAAGCTCTTTGAAAGAAGAGAGCATTTTTACCTCAGATTTTAATCTACAAAATTCTATATCCAGGTGTATTGCTTCTGGTTCGGCATTATTAGACTAATCTGTATCAATTGACTCTTTCCAAACAGGGCTTTCCCCCAGAGTTTATTTTTAAGTATAATTTTATTATAGCCTCATTCAATTTTCCCTCTTAAAACACTGATCTTAAACCAATAGTAATACTTACATCATCACCTGTTTCTTCAACCTCATGTATTCCTTTTAATGCACTCATCTCCCGTAATTATTTACATGAAATTTAATGTTATTGTCATTTTTTTCTAGATATTTTAAACCAATAAAATTGAAACAATGAAAACTTCTTTTTATCTTTTGGTTTCATCACGAAGCTACTTATCAGGGGCTGGAAGATAAGGCAGGGGGAGGTTCTACAAGCTGAAGAGTCTTGAATGGTTTTATGTGCAAAACCACCTGCACATGTTTTGTTGCTTTTGATCTTTATAACAGTAGATTCAGCCTGGAGGTTATGTTCTGTAGCTTCACACGGACAATTGGGTGTAGTAGAAAGTGTGATGGACTTGAATCCTAGACCTTCACGTCAGATCTGCCTTTATGCACATTAAAAACTTCACATAATTTTCTTTATTTATGGCTGAGTTTCCCCCAACTAATACTAGAACAGTGATACATATTTTGTTCAACTCATGGGAGCTGTCGAGTGGATCAGCTGAAATAACAAGAGACCTTAGAATCAAAGTATTCTGCTAATGTCAGTAAGAGGTATAGATTGAAGGAAACCAGACAGGGATGACCTAGGTAAATCAAATATGTTTGCTCCTAGGAAATGAAGAAAGAAGCTAACCACTTAGGACATACGGCTGGGAAATTCACACTACTTTTAATCACAGACAAAGGTTTTAAGATCGTAGGCTTCAGAAGTCACAAATCTTAAGTCCGAGTGAGGGAGGCTCATAGTAGATCTTTTGAAAGCTCTAAGGCCTCCTACACAGCCGGGCCTATTTACACATGGCTTGAGACATGCATTGCATTTACTGGGAACCACCTCATTTCAGGCAGGTACACCTCATCAATCTTGGTGTAATACGATAATACGCTATGAGTAGAGAATACACCTGAGCACAGTGCGGTGCACTCAGAAACAAGTGGTCCTCATTTATCACCTTAGCATCAGCAGGACTGGCTTAAACTTAGAACTGAAGAATTGTAAAAAAGGTATCAAGATTCCCCTACTCTGCAATCTCTCAGCTACAGATTGTATTTTGCAGGTCTTTATGGTTATTTTCTATTTTCTATGTATGTATGCAAAACCCATCTAAAGAATTTGACATTCAAAAGCTGTTCCGAACATATTCTCTGTGCCAGGGAGTCAGATATCCAAATCAGGCAAAAGTGGTCTCCAGAAGTAGAGAAAAAAAGAAGATGTGGGATAACTGTTCTTAATATCCTGTTACCTAACGTGGAAGAAGGCAGTTTCTACTGCCTGTTAGTCTAATGGGAGAATAAAGGATTGATCTTTTGGAACCTTCATAATTAGATAGCCACATTACACACTTTGGTTTATACTTAATTTCTGTCTACCCAAGTCAAAGGTGATTGGAAGATTCATAAAAATTCAAAAGGCTAAAAGTGATTACCAATAACTGAGTAACTCCAACTGAATTGCCAACTTCAGATGTAAAATAATGTTCTTGAAATTGTAGACAGGACCCGGGCTACAATTCAAGGTAATGATCTCAATAACCGATGCTTCTTCAGTGGGAGAGATGGAGAATTGTTTTTGGAAATTGTGAAAGGAGATACTGTTATTCTCTCCAGATGAAGTCATTTCTCTCCTGTCTTCTTCATCACAACAAGGTTTAGCAAAATCTGTCAATGAAATCTTTTCATCCACAGATTTAAGTAGTGATCTCTAGGTCAAATCAGCTATAATAAGGAAGTACTATGCTAGCTCCCGACTTAAGAAGGGCTCAGGACCTGAAAAACGTCTTTATTTTTGATAGGATTACTATGCTGTGTATCAATTGGGGTGGAAGCTTTCCTCCAGGTTCTTCCCTTGAGTAACTATACATGCTAATTACCATTCAATTTTCACATTGGCATCTTTTTGAATAGTGTTATTGTTGGGTCCTCGTAATCATGGTCAGGTCCTTACACAAATAGATATATATTTTATGCGAGTTGCTTTTTTTGAGACAAAAAGACATTTACATGTTAAATTTCAGAAATTCCCATTTTGCTTCCCCTGCGTTGTTCCGCCTCCGTGAGGCCGCGTTTTCGCCCTCACAGGCATGGTGCAAGCAGGGTGCTGCTAAGCGAGGCACGTGGGTACAGTGACCTGGGGCGATCCCTTCACTAATAAGCAAGGGTTAGAAGATAAAAGGAGCACCAAGCTATGGGACATTAATACAAGAATTTTTAGAGCCTCACTTTCCAGTTCAAACACCTTTACCAGTACATTTATAATAATAGCAATGATAGGAATATTTATTATTTATCGAATCCCTACTGCATACCGGGTAAATAATTCTTTATATTTTCTTTTATTCGAATTCTCATACAAGCAGTGAGTTATGGGTTAAATTCCTCCCTCCCTCCATCTCTCTCTTCTTGCCTTCCTCCCTCCCTCCCTCCCTGTCTTTTTTCTTTCCTTCCTTCTTGTCTGCCCTTCCTTCCTCTTCTTCTCTCCTTCCTCCCCTCTCTTTGCCCTCTCCTTTTTTTTCTCTTTCTCTCTCCTTTCATTTCATGAACTCTGCCAATCCAGATCAGCTTTTAAGTAAATCTGAGTTCTCCATACAACTGTGCTTGATGGAGGCTCACAAATTAGGGAAAAGAAATTAGGGTGAAAAGAAATGGAATTATTAAAATGTTTCAAAATCTCCTCCTGGGTGTGTCTTTAGAGGTGAAAAGTAATAGCAAATTTTACTGGGCATGGAAAAAGTAGGTTTATAGTAGTTTGTATGAAAAACAGTACAATAATTAATAAATAATAATACAATAACAAATTCTGTGTTTTGTGTATTCACGATTATAAACCTACTTTTGCTACACCCTGTATTAATGACTAAGGTTGATATATAGTTATGAAGCAATAGTTCAAAAAGACATATTCATATGGCTTTTTAACTTTACTTTCAAGGAAATAATTTTAATAAACTAAAATGGAACAATCATCATTTTCCTTATAATGATTCTACCTAGTAGATTATAGCATTTATTTTTAAATATGAACATTTTGACTCATTATCAAGTTTAAGGGTCTACTAATGGGTAACAAAACCAGAAATTATATCTTTTCTTTTGTCTTCGAATAATCAAATTAGGGCATTCACTAAGTTAAAATCATGAAAATTTGTAATGTAGTAATATTAATAAAAATGATGCATTTTTCAGTGGAGATAACTTACCAAAATATTACAGGAAAATGAACTTAATAAATAAAATATAATAGCCTCCTGATAACTAAATCTTTTATCATGTTGAATACCTCAAACATTGCCACAGAATTTTAACGTCTACAGTTTTGACTGTTCCAGGATTCTAAAAAAATCACTGATCAAAACACTGCATTTAGCCATCTGCAGTCTGAGCCCTTAAAAAACTCTTCCACTGGCAAGAGATTCACATTAATCAATTTGTGATTTACACTGGACTTGTAATTGATTTTCATTTGAAATCATAAATATAAAATAGTTTTCATTAAAATAGACTCACACTGCTAGCACTGTAATAATGCTCTATTCTTCTGACAACATAGAGTTGAAGTTCAAGTTCATAAACGCAAGGGCTGGGTTCAAGTATCTGACAACATGCAGGATTAGATTTGTAACTGGCTCTCAAAAGGAAGACCAAAGATGAGTAGAGACAAAGGAAAGTACTTTTTCATTCTGAATAAATCATTTTAAGTACAGATCTGAAGGAGACTCTTTCTCAAATGATGATTTTTATTATTTAAGCACTATTTGTAATATAATTCTCCTCTGTTAATAAACTTGCTACTATCCTTTTAGCAGGCATCTGGAGTTGGCATGAAGAAAACAAATTGAAATATTTTTTACTCTTCTATATTCTAGCATTTTTCCCCTTTTTCAGTCTTAAATATCATTTGTAAGCGACCCCAGTGCATGTGTAATGGCTGAGCAAGTGATAGTAAATAATCAAATAGAATTTGATGGTTTTACAGCAGACAGAGTTTTATATAGGATGCAAGTAAGAGTAAAGTTCATGTATTATCAAAATAATAAGATTGAACCATATTTCAAAAAAAGCAGAAGAGGCTCATTGGTAAATAGTATAGGCAAGGGTTTTTTTTAAAAGGCAGATGGTCAATCCATGAAAGAAGAATATATAGTTTCATTTAAAATTTCACTTCTAATCACCTTTTGACAAAATAAAAGAAAATGATGTTTTGAATACACATATGATTATTGGGTCTCTTAGTATTTCAACAAAATCTTATTTCTTCAGAATGTTTAACAATGGAATTTGAGCCACTATTTCCTCGTGAGATCCAGAGATGCTTCAGGTTTGGTCTGAGATTTTGAGAGCCCACTCCCTCTTGCTCATTGTGGATGTTTTCCATTCTGAAAGGCACTGGAGTTGAAGACCCTTTCTCATCTATCCCCTGGAACTCTTTCCCCTCCTCTCTGAAGCCCACTGGAAGCACTTAGGACGAGGCACTGAGTCTCTCTCCTCTCCAGAGGGAAGCCCTGCTTCTCTCCTATGTTGACAAATTTTTCGTTTTCTATGCCAATCCGTGCCTGACTCCCCCATGTCCTGGGAACCAGGTCTGAATCCAATATAAGAGGATATCCATTCTGCCTCTCACCACAGAAGGTTCTTGGAGAATTCACCCAATGCTGAAGAGAAAGGAGGTGTTAAATCCACCTGTGTGTGTGTTCATGCATGAGAGACTCCCTTAGTGATATCTCTTTTTGTATTCCTGAGTAAATATAGGGATTAATAGCCTTTCTATTGTCTGGAATCAGTTACTAACTACTATTTGAACATTTCTATGGGGACATAAATGTACACTGAATCTGAAGAAAATGAAAAGCATAACAGTCACATTCTCGTGTTTCACTACACCTGTACATCAGTCAATACATTCATAGAAAAGAACTGGAACATATTAAATATACTTAGCATGTCAATACATAGTGCACAAATTTAGTTTTCATTAATAATATTCAAGGTTATCATTAACAATTTATTTTTCATTATAAATTCAGAAAGAATAGAGTCCCTTGAAATTTTAATAATTTTCTGATAGCTGCTGAAAATTGTTTTAAAATTAATTTTATATTCTAACTTGTTTTATTCTCATTTCTCTGTTCCAAAATAGATCTGACTTGTCTGAGTTTATATACTGCAATTTTGAATAAACATGCTTTGAGGTAGCTCATTAAAGAAAACAAAACAGAAAATCATGCACACAAAACATTCTGTTTCCACTGAATGTAAAACCTAATTCTAAGTTCCTTGTCAGACTAGGGAAAGATGAAAATGTTCTGTTAAAATGTGACGAAGCTTTTATCAGAAAAAAGAAGAACAATATTAGGATAGACAATATTTTTCTTGGTATTCGACCTGCAGAGAAGATTCTCACGTGGCCAGCAGTAGGCCAAGCCCAGATGGGCCCTGACCACGCCTGTCAAGACTTTGAAGTAATGGATCACATGACTGTGCAGGTTCACAAGCTGATTTCCCTTGAGCATTAGCAATATGGTGGAACACGCATGATTTCTAGCCATTGTTGCCTAAGTTTTTGGTCCAGAAAGCAAGAAGCAGCTGGAGGCAACCCTGGAAACTGTACCTGATATCTAACCCTTCTATCCAGGTGATCCAGAGTGCTAAAGGCAGGAGTTCCACATGATGGGGTTAGATGTGTGGAAGCTTGGCAAGCTCCTTTTTAGAAGAGGGAGGTGGCAGGGATGGCATGGTCCCCCACCAAGCTTGTCTGCCCTGGGAAACTGGGAACCCTGAGGAGCCCATATCACTGAGCCTGTTTGGTTGTGCTGAGAATTCATCCTCTAGCTCATCCCAATAAACTGTACCACCTATGAGATTAATACGAAGGGAGCTCATTTCCTTCAGGCTTCCAGCTGAGCCTCCTGTGATGTGAGATCAGTCAGATGTTATGCTGGACAGAGTAAATGGCATAACACGCAGTATTAGCAGCAATGATATTGTTAATTGGAAAAAGCGTACGCATGTAACTTTTTCTTGTAAGGATGTTAATAGGTGTTAGATGGCAAAAATAAATTTATGGACAAGTTCTTTGAGGACACATTGAACTGACAAGTTTAAACAGATTCCCGACACACATCGGCTTTTGATAGGCTATTATGCACTGTGACTGCAAACTTCTCAAGCCTTTTAGAAATCCCTTTCCTGTTCACCTTCTGTCCTCATACTTACCCTCCAGGAAATTAATGGGGATTAATATTATACAGTTTGTCATTTTGAAATATGTCACTTCCAGCAAACACACTTTGCATGTCTCATACAGCGTCACAGCAGGTTGAAAGTGGCCACGTATAAAATAAGGTGCAGCATATGCATCGCTGCAGAGAAGGTCGGCTGGTGGGAGGTAGGTTACGTGGGCACTTATTGAGGGCACTTGGCTACCAGGCAGAAAGCAGTGCTAGGTCTCTGCTTGCAGAGCAGGGAGAGTTACAGAGAAGGAGACCTCCAGGGAGAAGGGGCTTTTCTGGAGTCAAAAGAGAGGAGGCATTAAAGACAGATGTCTCAGCTTTGCCAGTGTCTGTCCCAAGTGCCACGATTTAACTTCAAGCAATAAGACACTAATGACTAAGACACTGTTGAGAAATAGATTGACCTTTTGCCAAGAATGACATTTTCGGAGTGGTGAGGCATAAACTTGAAATGGCCAATGTGGAGTGACTGGAACTGGAGAAGGCAACAGTGGGAAACATTTTCTGCAGAGCAGTGGGTAATGAAAGCATGCCTTTCAAAAGCAACCTTTGATAAATGTTATTTCCAAGGTAAATATGAATTCCTAAGTCCTGCATTTGCAATCATTGATAGAGCTTTGATGTATGCAAAAACAAGAGTTATATACCAGCACTCACATGCACATACATATGTATTTTTAGATACATATATACATCATCATTTTTCTAGAAAAATAGATAACTGTGCCTATTGATATGCAAACAAGCTTGTCAACAGTAAACCTACAGATTGATATCATCGAATATACTATGTATATTATATGTTAATGAGTGTGTTATGAACAATTTATTAAAATTCAAATTTATTATTTATTATTATTAAAGTAATTTAATAATTTTCCCAGAAAAATAAACCTACCCTTTTATAGTCAGTATAAATTATTCAGGGTGCTTTCTTTAATAATATATTCTTAATATGGTTTACATATTTAACTGAAAAATAAGTAAAAGAGTAGATGTAATCTTAAAAACAGAACCAGAGACTGGGAAACAGAACAAACTGACAGTGACCAAAGAGGAGGGGGGAGGGAGATAACTGAGGAAAGAAGGGAAGGGACTAGTCAAGGATCAGGAACACAGGACTCATGGGCATGGACAGTGGGGGGCTTAACTGTGGGAGTGAAGGGGATGGAGCAGGGGAGAGCAATGGGGAGAGAGGTGGGAAAACTGTAACTGAACAACAATGAAGAAAAGGAAAAAAAAGTAACTATCTGAATAAGTACAGTCAATTTAAAAAAAAAAAGTGTAAAGGCTACCTACCCAAACAATGATTAAAAATGAATTATCGATTTACTTCTCAGAACCCATACATGAGCACATTCAAATTTTCACTTCTGGATAATTTTGATAACATTTCCTTTTAGTTACAGTCCTTTTGTTTATTTTGATCATTTGACAAACAAATATTTTTGGAAGGTATAAACTTAAATATGTTAATATGCATTTACTTGTTTTTTAAGGGAGAAATAAAATATTTCATCTCTTGAGCAATATGTAGATAGGTATGGTAGGTATATATTCAAGTCAAATATTTTTACATTTATAAGGAGATGGCTTTAAGGTCTGTTGGTGTAATTAATATGTAAGTTTGCCATAATATAAAAACTGTTTTTTAAATTCCTGGCTGAAATCCCATTTACATTTGACTTAGATATGCTATTGTAAAAATTGTCAACTACCAACAAATAAATGTTAAGGTGTGTGACATCCTATTTAGCAAGTTTACCAACTATTTTTCTCTGATGGCAGAGACCTTAACAAATGGGTTGCGAAGATGATTATTGATTGCTCCACTTTTTCTCTTGAAGGTTCTGAACAAATGGATTAAGAATGGATCTTACCAAAAATGTAAATAAACGATATTATCTTTGACTAACACTCTGAAGTCTAAGACTTGGGATGACCCAATGGAGAGTTATTAGGATCTGCAAACAATGTCCGATTCAGAAAATCTCATCCTCCATGGGGAGAGGGGATTTGTGTGTGCAGGTGGGAAGACAGGGAAATGCTGATTCTTTCTCCCTGGTTCACTCACGCAATTGTTCCCAATCATGATTCATCCAATGAAGTCAGAATATCTGGGACCAACTGAATATTTTGTTAGCACCTCTTAGGTGGTAGCATTTACATACAGCCAAAGGTGAGAAGTTCCAAGAACAGAAACCCTTTCCTACCAGCACCCTATAATTCTAAAGTGGGGGAATTTCTACTTTATGGACGAAGACTAAAATCCTGGGGGAGAAGAATGCTTTTCCTGTTATCTAGACTAAATTATCACTCTTTTATTTTGTTTAGGCTTGAGTCTTTACTGCATTAGAGAGAGAAGCCCTGAAAATGTTTGCAGTCATAATTCTATGGTTTATAACTAGTAAGTATTTGACCTAAAAGAAGCCCAGAGTTGAGTGTGTATGTTTATATATTTCAAGACAGGATATTTTATATGCCATAAAGATGGCAACATGTAATGAAAAGCCCTTTGAAGTTGGACTGGAGAAGCCTTTGAGTTGGTTGGAGTCCAAGCGCTGATTCAGACATTACACAGCGTAGATAATCTCTAAGATTCTCTCTGGTTCTAAAACTTTACAAATCTTAGTTTGTTTCAGGGCCCTCCTAATTCAGTTTCAGTTTCCCTTTCTCTTCCAGTCTCACCTTTCTCTCTCCTTTCAAGATGTCCCCTGTGATCTCCTCCATCCGGAGTTATTTTTTTATTTTGAGAGCCTGGATTTCCATCTCTAACCTTTCTCTTAGCGCCTTTCAACTTGCCTCTTAAAAGGGGCACGCGGAAAGCAATCTACTCTCCGTTACCTGTAATTTTATAGACAACCAGATAATAGTAAGGTCTTAGTAGCTGATACAGCCCCTTTCTTGACCTTTTATTCAATTAAAATTGCAACATACAAATGAAGAACAGTAAACATTTGGCTCTCAATGCCAGGTTAGAAGAGGATGAAATTTTTGAAAAGATGTCCTTCTCCAAATATTAATGCATTTGTAATGATGTGTAAAATCACCTACAGCTTTAAATAATTGGTACCCTCTCATAATCAATCTACTGTTATGATGTTATTTCCATAAATTTCCCCATCCCTTTTAATGTACTGCAATTCAGTAACATAGATATGGTAATGTTGCCTCTAATCAGGTATCCTTATTGCTACTTGTGACTTTTAATTTATCTCCCATGGTTAGTTAATGAACATAAACAGTTTCAAAGAGGAGGAAACCATGATTTTATATATTATATAGTAATCTAATTATATAACAGTTATCCTCTGTGTAACATCTAATGTTCAATAAGAAACAAACATCTAAATTCAGGAACTAAAATTCACCATATCTCAGAGTGTGTTGGGACCTTAGTCACATAATTCAAAACACAAATAAATTGTCTTCTGTAATGTGTGAGCAATTCAATTTATCTAGTCAATAAAAAAACAATACAGAGATGGAGTCAGAAGTATATTTCTGCTCAATTGACTGTTTTCTGGTTATTGGTTTTAGATTGTTTTCTAACAATTTGATGTTTCTAATAAATTGTATGCTACTGGGTTCAGTGGTGCCCCTTCACTCGGCTCTGCTGACAGATCTTTCTGAAAGGTAAATCACATCACGTTACTCAGCTAATTAAAATCTTTATGTTGCTTCTCAATGTCTAAAGCATTGATTTTCAACACTGGCTACACATGAGACCTGGAAAAAAAAATTGAAGCCCAGGCCTCTTCCTAAACATATTAAATATGAATCTTCCAGGTTAATGTCAGCCATAGTCATTTTAAAAATAATGATCTCCCCGGATATATACAAATTAAGTAATTGTTGAGAATAGTAGGCTGAATACCCAAGCTCAGTTTCTTTAGTGTGACATAGAGGTAGGATGCTTACACCAGAGTCTGCCTCTCCAACTTCCTAATTTTCTTCCTAACTATATCTTGTTTCCTAAAACACACGGACACACATATACATGCACAAGCAGACATGTACACATTACACTCAGTTGCTTTTAAATTTTGCACAGTTTTATAAGATTTTTCAAGATGTTAGATTTCATCAACAGTAGAGTTTTCTAAATAATTGCATTGTTGTCATATTTTCCATATGTAAAATTTAGTTAAGTCAAAGATTTTTTGAAAGATAAAAATACTTTGGATACTTAAATGCTTCTTCTATGAATTATGTGATACTATTTGATTGGTAAATTGTTTTTATTTTTTAAAGATTTTATTTGTGTTTTGAGCAATTTAAGATTCATGTCAAAATTGAAGGGAAGGGATAGAAATTTCATATACCTGCTGCCCTCGCAGTTACATAGCTTCCCACATTATCTGTATCTCCCGCCAGGGTGGTACATTTGCTACCACTGAAGACCTGCGTTGGAACATCATAATCACCCAAAGTCCATAGTTTACATATGGGTCACTCTTGGTTTAAACTTGGTCACATTCTGCGTTTGGACAAATGTATCATGAAATGTATCCATCATTATCATAACAAAGAGAATATTTTCACTACCCTACAAGTCTTCTGTGTTTTGTCCATTCTTCCCTCTACTTCCTGTCAATCTCAGGCAACCACTGATCTTTTTTTTTCCTGTTTCCATAGTTTTGCTTTTTCCAAAATTTCATTCAGTTGGAATCATACAGGGTACAGCCTTTTTAGGTGGGCTTCTTTTATTCTCAATTGCTTTAAAGTTCCTCGGGGTTTTACAAATGAGCCTCAGTGTAGAGTTAAAATCTAGCTGAATGTGCTCAACATAAGTTCCAGCCCCTCACAAAAATTTAAAAAGGATCCCTGTTTTGTTCAGGCCCCTTGCCCCTCTTGGGGAGAGTCCCTCCTCACCCAGCTCTCCTTTCACTGCAGAGTGACGCAGCTGGGTCACCAGATCACCGCATGCACACTCAAGACACAGCTGGCCCGCTGCGCTGCTGAGGAGGGGCCTCCTCCCCCACTCAGGGGCTGACCGCGTGGCGTTCTCCTGCTCTGCCTGCAAATGCGTAAGGACCAGAAAGGAAGCAAAGACGAGCTTTCATTTTCAGCATCAATCATAGCTCTAGAGTTCTGCTGGTCCTGGCTATATGCAGGGTTTCACAGGTCAGTTGGGACAAAATCCTTCAAGACTCATATTTCCCTCTGTTCTAGACAGAACTAGCAAAGTGCTTTGTTAATAATAGACACACGCTACAGTGTGTTGAAAATGGATGATAATAACAGAAATAACTGCTGCCTTTTATTGACTGCTTCACATGCACCAGGAATCGAACTACACACTTGGTGTATGTTATCTTTTACGTTTTAATGATCCCCAACACTATAAATGAGTAGAATTATTTCTATTACACTGACAAGAGAGAGGAAAAGTTAGTGAAGCTAGGTAATGACCATGAAATTCATCAACATCAACTTTGCAACTAATATTTATTGAGTTTTTTCGTTGCTAGTCACTGTACTAAATGTCTTACATGTAATAACTCACTTAATTCTTACTACTACCAATGAGCAGGAGGTATGCACTAATGTCTCAATTTGGCAAATGAGAAAATTGGGCTATAGTTTGGAGTAAGTTTGCCCTGTGTCACTCAGCTACTAACCATCAGAGTCTCAATTTAAATGTAGGTAGTTTTTCAGAGAAACGGTCTTAATTTTGATACAGTGAAATGTTATTTAAACACAGGCCTCCAAATTCAACTCTTTCATTATTAAATGATATTTAATAACATATAATCATTAAATGACTTACAAAAATTATATCTTGTCTAAAAATTGGAAGCCATATTTCTTAGTCTTTCTTGTAATATACAAAATCCAGATTGCAAATACCTGATGAATGAAAATATAGAGAAATACACATATAATGCATTGAAAAGAACCAATTAAAAACACGAATTTTACTATGACCATATAAAAATGAATTCCATGAATTCAAAGCATTTACAAGGACTACCTTATATGTCCCTTGGAGAACATTATTAATTTCTGTGTTGGTGCAAGGTCATTGACTTATATTTAGGGACTATTTTAAGAAACTTCATGACTCTGAGAATTACTTGCAAATGGCTGCTGATGAGGTTGTTGTTTCTAATATCTCACAACGTCTTCTTAATTGGAACCATTGGGGAAAATGTCTCTCTCATCTCATTTTCATTAAAAGTTGTGCTTCCTCTGAGGAAATGACTTTCTTTAATCTTATGAACCTGTGAATCATATAACATATTTTAATGACTCCTTTTTACAGGCTGCTAAAAATCACATAAACAAATTTATAACATACTTTAAACAAATGCTTAGGATTCATAGTCCATATTTGGGTATAACTTCAATGCAAACTATATATTGCATTCCTACTTTATCTCAATATGAATGTCAAAATATTTTTTGAAGCTAGGACTTTGTTAATGTAATAACTGTTCGTGCCCATATCAGCAGAGAAATTTGCCCTACTCTTGTTTGCTCTGATTTGATCAAACTGGAAATGATATATTTTATTTTTGGAGATTAAGAGCACAGAGGATCTAAAATGGAAATGATTAACAGGTGAGGGTTCTTGAATTTGTAGAATATAGGAAAAAGATATGTTATTTTACCTGAAAAGCCTAAGTGTGGAAGTAGATGACAACTATATTCAAGTAGCAAATGTTGGGATTCTCACCAAGATGTTAGTGGCTAAGTGCACAGACTGAATGAAGTCAGATTTCATGGGTTCGAATTCTGTCTCTTATTAAAAGAATCAAGTAAGTTACTTAACATTTTTGTGTCTTTGCTTCTTTGTATATATAATGGAGATTACCCTCTATACTGTTGTTGCAATGATTAATGAGTTTATTTACATAAAATTCTTAACGGTGCCTGTCATATTGTAAGCACTGTCAAAGTGTTAAATGTTATTGTTTGCTGAATTTTCCATAAACATTGATATTATCAAAAATTATGTTAAGAGCATTGATAGAAAAAATGAACGAGTTACTGTTTTCAGTAAATGAAGAGGAATAACTGAATGGTCAGTTTATGGTCACCTGGGGAAGAGTATCCAGTGTCAGTCCTTCAAGACAATGTGAGTTTGAAGGATACAGGAGGGAAAAAAGAAAGCTATGATAGGAACAAGCAGGACTATACCCCCTCCTTCAGATTCTGAAGGACATAGATGTGATGAAAACCAAGCCTGCTACTGGGAGTACTGTAGGAAAATAGTATTTTCCCCGAAGCCAGTTTTCAGTAAGGTAAGAAGATGATAAAAAAGGTTGTAAAAGTTTGAGGTTTATGGCTATTTGCTATTGCCTAACTACCAAAAATTAACAATTTTCAAACTATATAGTTTTCCTGTACTTCTTCTATTCTCTTTCTTAGCAATTGCTACAAGTGTGTTGCTTTACCATTTCAACTCTCCCTAAATAACCTCCCTTGCATTTTTACAAATGAGTCAAGCCTCTTCTGAATAATGGTTGGTTGTGTAAGTTCTCCAGGTGCTTAACCTTATGCCCTGTTGCTACTTTTGTGTTTGATGCTTCATTTATGTCCTTCCATTTTATATCTGAAGTGGAAACCACTGCTTATTTTGTCTAGTCAGTGTCAATGTGAGGAAAATAATTCCTTCTATAGTCTATTTTGGAATGCCAGAAAAGAAGTTATTGATATTCTCTGTTGAATTTTGTTCATCTGAGGAGAAAAGAACTACTCTGAAAATGCATCCATTATCGAGAATGCCAGACATCCTCAACGATACCACTTAGTTTAGAAATCATTGTGGAGTAGAAGAGAAACTAAGAGATTTTGTTATTGATTGGTAGGCATTTAACATCTATTTCCTTTTTCCCTTTGTATAATAGGAAGCTAAAGACAAAAACACGGGTTTACATGAATTTTATTTGTTTTGAGGGGCAAAAAGAAAGGAAGAAAACCAGACGTGTTAGAAGTATCTAAGATGCCTGGAAGAAATTGCTTCTCAATATCCCCAGTTGCACTGTAATAATTATTAAATGTGTCCTTAAAGTCTTGAGATAAGGGGATTCTCTATGTCGGTTTTGGGCCTGAGCACAACCTTATATGAGAGGCTGTGGAAGACAATACTTTCATGGAAGTCAAGCTTTAGCTACGGTAAGAAGGTGATGGAAAATCTAAACAAGCTGAGGAATGCAGAAGTGGGTTGGTCATGCCCATGAGTTTCAGAGGGTACAGTGGGAAGGTTTCGTAGAGCCCAGGTTACAGGGAACACAGAAGATTAAGGTGGGAAAGTATCAGTGCTCTGGGACTTTGGGGCTTCTAGAAGTTGGATAGGAATGGCCGTGAGGTATGACGGAATCAGTCTTGAAAATGGAAGGATGGTAGTCTATCAGTTCAAGCTGGATGACGGCTTACTTAGCTTCATGGCATGGGCTTCTGAACAAGTGCCCTGGGTGACAGGTGAACAAGGGAGGTGGACAATCTAACAGGGAACACAGTAAAGCAAAGACATTGGTTACTTTCTTTTCACAGGTAGCCATAAAAGCCAAGGCTGTATCAGAGAAAGGCGCTAAGCGACAGTCTTCCAGAAGACTGTTCGCAATTCTGCTAATAGTAAAATGAGAGAGGGCATATATGAAGGGGATTTATCCTGTAATGGGCCAGAGGAAGAGAGAATAAATGATATATTTCTAAAAAGTTGCCCAACGATGGAACACATATCTTGCTCTTAGTAAGTTTGTTGTCAGTTGGAAAGAAGGCACGATGTGAAGAAAAAACAATATAAGTCAAGTAACAAAGGGTGACGAGATTCTACGAACAGCACCAGCTGTGGGGCTGAGGCATAATGGAATTTGCACATCAGAGAGGCTGAGAGCCCAGTGTGGCTGTAGTACAAACACAAAGTGGTGAAGTGGAGTGTGAAGGAGCTGGAAGGACAGGCAGAGGCTTCATCTCAGGAGGAATTTCAAGTCACTGAAGCATTTTAAGTAGGGGGTAAAATAATGTTTGTCTTGCAGGGGACTAGAGATGGTAATAGCCTAGATTAGAGGAATTTGCAATAATTGTAGAATTCAGCTGTCACCTGGGATTCCCCTGTCCAATGACCCATGTTCTGTAGGAAGTCTATACAATCCCCGTAATTTCTTTGAAGTCTTATGTTCTGGTGATTACAATTTAACTTGATTTCCCACTGCTGTTGGGTGTTTGGTTTGCCACACTGCACTTCCATCGCTGATTCTTCCTCTGTCCCGAACTTCGGTAGTCATGGATTGCAGCCCAATCTCTATGCCGTCCTCAATGCAACACTCACAGAAGCCATGCTGGGTTTGGTAACTTTTGCAGGGGCTTTTTCAGTGATGGGAAGAGTGGCCCTCCACACAGAAAAAACAAACAAACAAACAAAAAAACCTAACATTGAAATTAGGCATCATTGTGCTTAAAGTATTTGACCACTCACCCCGAGAGCAAGAAATTTCATGCTGAGGGCTTTTCCTTCTATCTCATGCATGGGATTCCTATATTCTTAACCCCCCTGTGTCTTTCATAGCTCCCTGCTCCATGGGCTGTTTCTGAAACCCTGAATTTAGATTAATTTCACATGCAGAACAGTTTAGCAATCACTCTGCCACTATTATATTATTACCTTCCCTTCATGAAAATGTGTATTTAACTTAAAAAATCAATCTATACCAGAGAAATTACAATATTGTCAATATTATGTGCAGAGGTGAGTACAGACATTTGTGTGGCTTCAAGCAGCATGTTTTTATACCTTAACACAACACAGACAAGCAGCAGGGCTTAGTGAGAAAAGAAAACACCAGAGGAGGTTTCTAACAGAGATCAGGAGTTGTATTCAATGGAATAAATTCAATTAAGTTTACCCCTACCTGCTAACATCTGGGAAATTTTCCAATGCAGTAGAAAATTCAATAAATTTATAAACTATTACTAGAGCATGCAAGCCTCTCAAAGTGTGCATGGAGGTTCTTCGTGGTATTAAATGTGAAAAATTAATAACTACAACTCTTATTTTTTTAACTATTTATTTTACTGATTTTTTATTCTTTGGCCTCAATACAGCACATGGGGGAAATGAGAATAGATGGGGAAAAATAAAATTAGACTTTAAATAAAAGGTTTGCTTTAAGATCTGCAGCTGAGAGGAAAGAGAAAGGGACTTAGGGTAAAGGGAGTGCATTTGTTTCTATGTCGCTGTTCATAAATCTAGTTGTGCTTGTCCTGGACTCTCAAGACTAGAAGTTTCCCAAAGATAACAAAATATATGTTATGCATCTTTTAAAGTGACTTTCTATGTAGTATTATCAGGTACATTTTTAAATAACAGGAACTCATTTGTTAAACAAACTGGGCTTACTTACCTGTGTTTAAATTCCTTATCTTCTAGAAAAATGTACTGGATTTCCAATGCCAGTTACATTTTTGAGTTCTTGAATGAGCCATTGATTCTGGAATAAATCCTTTGGGCAGCTTTGTTGGAGAAACTGCATAGAGATAGGACAGTTTGTTTTTGCCAAGTCTACTGCTCATCCAAGCTGGCTTTGGGAATTATTTTCCATCATATTGAGTAGGTATATATAGCTATAAATGAAAAATTGTAATTCATTTTTGATAGTGGCCACCTGAAAATAAATTATTTTTACCTCAGTCACTATTGAATTTATCCACTGCACAATGGCGAAATCGTTGATTTGACTGAGAATTTATTGTAAATGGCATTAGATTGAATCCACAAGGGGGCTCCCTTGCTTTAATTTTGAGAATTTCTTTTAAAATGGATCCTGACACTTTTGAAGCATTTTTATCCTCAATTTTAAATGCACCAGAAACTCCTAACTATATTAATGGGTCACATTAACCTGAAATAAAAAAGTGCAGCCTCCGCACTCTCTGGAGCATCTCGTTTTCCTCAGTAATGTCATCTTGTTAGTCAACTAGGGCAAAATTGTGCTTCTCTAAGTTGGGCAAAGCCAACTGGATCAACAATTACATAAACACTAGGACAAATAACACAATTACAATGATTAAATTCTGTGAGATCCTCATGATTTCCATATGACAAAATGCTACGTGAAACAGCAGACACTTAGCACCCGTCATTTTTGTAACTTGACCTTAAAAATAGTGACCTTATTTGTTTCGTAAAATAGGATTTGCGGATCTTCGACAATGTCCATTCGATTTATGAATTTGTTTGATTCTTTGTCGTGAATTCCACTTTCTATTCAGTTCTATTCCAAAGAGATTCCTTGTGTGTTGACTTCATCACAGTACCACTTTAATAACTAGGTGGGTTTTATAAATGAAGAACTGATACCCCCAAGAAACGTACAATTTCCCAGTAGAGAGTAAAATAGAAAAGTTGCATGGTAGAACGTTGGAGGTGCTGAATAAGCAGGGAGGTTTGCAGCTTGATAAGCTAGGTTAAAATATATCTGAATATGTCACATAATTTGACATTTTTAAAGCATTTATTTGTTCCTTATTTGCCCATGACAGTCACTATGCTGAGTATTTTTTGTTCATCCTCTTATATAATCTTTGTACTAAACCATAGAATGGGCATGGTCATTAGCCTACATTTTGCTCCTTGGAGATCTGTTTCACCGCAGAACTTAATGATCCGGTGATGCCCAGTTTGGCCTCTAGGTGGCAAACAAGTCTTTTTCGGTGCGAAGCAGATGCCACTGTCCCGTTCATCCTCACTTTTCTAAGAAAGAGTAAAATTCTTCAGAAAAATTATATATTTTCAAGCCTTAAAAAATTCTGTAAGTAGCAACACAATTTGGACATTAATTCAAAAGAAGAATAAAACACATGAATGTCAGTTTTGCTTTACCAAGAGTAACTCTAAAGTACTGAAATATTTTTATAATGGGGGAAGGGAATTAGGAGGAAATTAAATAGAATTAGAATAATACAATGTGAGCTGCCTCTGGATAGTAAATTCTAAAAGGTCAAGGATCTTTATCTTTTTGTTTCCTGATTTCTGTATTCTTTACACAGAGTGTATAGTAAACGTTGAAAAGTTACTTGGTCAATAATCTGCCTCTGAAACTTTTCCTGTTAAGATGCAGAGGGTAAATATTTCCAGTCTGTTTTGATTGCATGAGTTTGTCACAGCTACTCAAGTATGTCATTGTAATGCAAAAGTAGCCATATTAATAATAAAATAGAATGAGGAAATATTAAAAAATTGTATTCCATTTTTTTATGTTCCATTCAAAAAAATGTATTTCCAAAAACGGGTGGCTGTTCTTTGCTAATCCCTGGTCTAGGCTCTTCCGTCTCTGTGCAGCTTCTTTCCAGTCCTTTGGGTGTTCAAGAGTTTAGAAAGTGACACTCCCCAGTTCATGACAAACCAGATAACTGTGTGGGTATAGAATCACATAAACAACTTTTTGCTGATATAAGGTATTAATGAAAGTGATGACTTTATTTCCAGTACCTAAGTTTCTCTCTTTTGAAGGCAATAGTTCTTTTGTGAACCTCTCCAATCTCATACTCCAAGTTGACAGTAGCTTTGGAAATGAATAATAGCTACCTCTAGTGTAGCAGATGAAAACAGAGGGCTTTCCTATCTGGTGGTTTTCAGTTTAAATGTTCATTATCCCTATAACTATAATACTTTCATTACCAGAATCACTTGAAAAAAATACAATAAAAATCTGCTTCCCAACCCCTCTCAATTTACATAGGGTAGCAAGAAGTAATATCAGCCCTCTAGTAGATTGTTCTCAAAGAACTAAGGTTTAGTGGTCAATATTGTGCAAACTTTGTTATTTTCATTGTCTACTCCCCCATTCCTCCTATGTCCCTAGCCTCGGGTCTTTACTGTGATAAGTGCTGATGAATAACATTGCAATGGCAACAACCCTAAAGAACAGACAAACCTTTGAAAAGTGGACAAATGTGCACTTAGCTCCTCTATTTCTGATTTATTGTTTGACATATTTTTTAAAGATTTTATTTATTTTATTTTTAGACAGAGTGGAAAGGAGAGAGACAGAGATGGAGAGAAACAACAATGTGTGGTTGCCTCTCACGTGCCCCCTCCTGGGGACTTGGCTTGCAACCCAGGCATGTGCCCTGACTGGGGAATCGGACCCGTGACACTTCGGTTTGCAGGCCGACGCTCAATCCACTGAGCTACACCAGCCAGGTAATGTTTGACATATTGTGATGGTTAATTTAATGTGCCAACTGACTGGGTTATGGGGTGCCCAACTATTTTGCTAAATATAAAATATAATTCTGAGTACTTTAATGAAGGTTTTTGTTTGTTTGTGTGTTTGTTTTTGGGATGGGGTTAACTTTTAAATCAGCAGACTGAGTAAAGTAGATTGAAATCTCCAATGCGGGTGGGCCTGATCCAATCAGTTGAAGGCCTGAATAAAATGAAAAGCAGGCCCTCCACTGAGTAAGAGAGAATCCTTTCTATCTCATGGTCTTCACACTGGAACTTTGGCTTTTTTCCTGCCTTTGTACTGGAACTGAAACAAAGGCTCTTCCTGGATCACCAAACTGATAGAACTTCAGACTGAAATAACACCACCCCTGTCTTGATTCTTGGGCCCTTGGACTAAGACTAGAACAAAACCATTGGCTCCCCTGGGTCTCCAGTTTACCAGCTCACTTTGTAGAGGGATTTGCCAGCCTCCATAATCACAAGAGCTCATTGTTTATAGCAAATCTCTTTATAAACAAACAAACATGCACTCTATTGGTTCTCTGGAGAACCCTAATACACACATATATATGGTATTTGCAATACTATATATACGTTATTGCACTGGTCACCCAACTCCCTTCCTTAGCAGCTGAGAAACTCTCCTTTGCTCACTGCATTTGACCTGTGAACACCGACTACAAGGCCTCTCTCTTCTTTGACTAGGAATTCAACAAACCTTTCACTTCCTTGGCTACCTGCTGCAACTGGAGCTTTGAATTCTTGTTTCTGCTACTATGAGTGCTTCTGCTATGAAAGCTGAGTACAGGAGGCGGACATACCTCTTCCACAGCTGAGAGCACAGCAGCGGTTGAAGTCCCAAATTGCAACATCATTGAGTTTTCTTAGTACCCGCTGGGAGAGTTGAATTATGACGGCATTTTAATATTTTTAGGTTTTCATAGAAAAGACACATTATAAAAATTTTTTCTTAAAAATGCAAAGACATCCAATCATTTATGCAATTCACTAGGAATCCTTGGGACATGATATTCTTGCAATTCACAAATCAAGAGCTTCTGTGGTCCTTTTTGGTTTGTTGCCCAGTTTATTAAGGTTTGGCTTATAAGTTTTTTTAAAGGCTCTGGCTTGTGGAAGTATGCTAATTTGTTTAATTTCTTTAATGGGGAAAAAGGAAGACATTAAAATGCATTGACATTAGTGATGACGTTGAAGAAACCAAAGTATTTGGTTTACATAAGGTTCTATTGAAATGTCTGGAAACCAAACGAGCAGTTTGTATTCCAAGGCTATTTAGAAAACAAGACATAAATCTTTATTTGAATAAGAGGAACAAATCAGTAGGAAACAGAACACTCTTCTATATTCTTGATAGCACTACAAATGGGGTATTCAGGTAACACTCAGGTAACCTATTGCTCAAGAAGGGCCATTTAACTCTGTTGTGTACAGCAAATATAATTGAGAAATTTTGATAATTTTTGGAAGTGCTCCTGTTTTTTAAGTACCTCTAACCCTTCTTTTATGAGCTAAAAATTTGATAGGTTTTCTTATTTTTAACATTGTTAAATTTCCCTGCAATACTAGGAAACAAAAAACAAAAAGAACACAATGTCTCTACTTAAAACTAAGGGAAATCTAATTTGACATTCATAGCTACTAGACAAAGTCATTTTTTTCAAGAGCAAGAAAACACTAGACAATATGGCACAGTAGCAGTAAGTATAAAGAAAAAAGAAAATTGTGAACCAATACATTGAATATTAAATCAAATTAACAGGTGAGGATAAAGAATTCTGGTCACACATATTATACAATAAAACAGATTTCTATCAGATCTTGAACTTGATTTATATTGTTGTTAGTAATGTATCTCTTCCTGTTTAATGAAGAGTTTCTTTTATGGTTTTACTGAAAATTCCTAGTGATTTGCTGCTTGAAACAGAATCCGGCATAGTGAAGGAATGAATTCAGTTTTTGTCCAGTGTCATCAGGAGAAATAATAAGTTCCTGGTTCAGAAAGCAATGCACATAAAAGCAGAGAGAGAGGCGTGGATCTCGTATTCCCCCTCCAAGTCCTCCAAGGCCCGCTTCCATCGCCCCATTTTAAAGTAGATTTTGGACATCTCATTTGGAAATGGATTTTGAACACCCATGTGCCCTTGGCACATCGCAATAAAGACTAGATTTATTCCTGATCATGTAGCATAAACTTGTTGCTTCTGCTCTGATGTTGTTGGATATCACATCACAGGGTATTTGGAAAGAGGTCAGAAGAGGAGACCTCCAGGTCACAATGAGAGAATTTTCCAGTGTGTGATCTGGAGCAGTAAGTGTGACAGGACTATGAAGTAAGAGTTTTAGTGATTCCAATTCACTATCTTGGAAAGAAAGAAAGAAAGGAAATCTTTTAATTTAGATTTTGCTAACTTTTAAAACTTTTGGATTTCTACCTTGTTCCTGTACACCTTCCTTCACCTTTCTCTGTTTAGAATGGCATTCAAATTG
Source organism: Mormoops blainvillei (assembly GCA_004026545.1). Lineage (NCBI taxonomy): Eukaryota > Metazoa > Chordata > Mammalia > Chiroptera > Mormoopidae > Mormoops > Mormoops blainvillei. The sequence goes on along the minus strand of PVJD01007084.1, from coordinate 23,659 downwards.
GTTCCAATCAAATGAGTTTATTGGTGTGCAAATGCTAATCTGTTTGAGTGATTATGAAAAAGCGTTCCCCTGCTAATAAGGTGTAAGTGTATTATATGGTCACATGGAGGTGGAATTTCATGAGAAAAATCACTTCTCAGAAGTGAGACAAAATGTAAAAAAACAAGCAAAAGAGTAGGTCCGACCCACAAGATGTTTCTCGCCAGAAACCTGAATGTCTAAACTGAGCGATAGTCTACGTGAAGCAGATTGAATGGATGAGAAGACCATCTGAATTATCTCTGATATATAACTTTGCAATATTATTCTCAGAAAGAATATCACTTACGTAATGAGTTTTATTTCCCCCAAGAGGGTCACATTTTTTGTGTTCAAATTTTCCACCTATCTTTTTACAATGTTGCTTTAATAATGATAATTAAATTCCCCACTTAATAGGTTAAATATAAAAGAGCAGAAAAAGATATAGGCCCAGGATTCACCATTTGGTGGCAACAATGCTTTCATGAGTCCTTTGCTAGACATTAATTGTGAAATTATTACATCAGAGGGTATGTAGATACACGCTTAGCATTATGAAAACTATGCTAGAATTCGGTTTCATTGTCCTCAGTCTAAAGTTCTCTTTTCCATGGTATATCTATACAGATGTCTACAGTTATTCACATAGAGTAGACACACAGCTGACAGTTGATGGATAGATAATGGGTCACAGAGGACCTTGGGCACCTTCTTAAAACTCTATTGTTGGAAAGCGCTTGTTTTACAGTGGTTTTTAATCAATATTTGATGGCATGGCTTAGCTTTTTTCCTTTGATTATGCCTCCCTTTCTTTATTGAAATGTACCCCTTCTTCTTCTCAGTCCCTCAGGGCTAATGTCTGCCCTTCTGACTCACCGGGATCCTGGATGCTTTCACAATCTTACAGTGGTCATATTTTGTTATTAAACTTATCATGTCATATTATAATTCCCTCAGTATGGAATTTGTCTTCCTAAATTGACCGTGCACTTCTTAACAGAAATTGCCGTGTCTTAGGTACTGGTGGACCACCTTTGACTCACATAGAGTTTCAATGGACAATCAAGTGCTGCGTGAATGAGTTTACGGTTCTGTAAAAACCTAAGCCTGTTACCGGCACCAATTCCACTCATTCCAATCCTTAGTTTCGAGCAAGCATAAATAATCAGGAGTTGTTTACTTTTTAGATTGAAATCACGATTTAATGCTATAAGGTTGGCGTCAGTGGATGCCAGAATATTCAAGAAAATATTTTTTTGCCCATTCTGATGCCCATTAAACTTTTTATTAATTGTTTTAATAAAATTGAAATAAACCACCAATAAATAATTGGATGGGTTATGAAATTCCTAATTTCACATTTCTCATAGTTTATTGATCTTATTTGCTATGGCGCTGGCAATTTGACCAAGTGTCCTGCCAAGTTAGTAATTACAATATAAATTGACTTTATGAAGCAAAGTGTTTCCTTTCTGGATAAATAAATCCTCAGGGACTCTGGCAATTGATATCATAGACATTTGTAAAGTCAAACAAGAAAAGGTTTATTGCAATTGTGAAGAGAGAACCAGTAAATGTGTTCTGGTTTGTATTAACAGAATCACTCTCAACACAGATTCCCAGTCTAAACACTATCAACCATTGTGATCAAATTTGCCAGAAAATCTGCCCTATGAATCATTTAGTTTATACTAATCCCTTTAAAATGTAGATGATCCAGTTTCATCGTGTCTTTGTTTATTTGTAAATCTATAATTTCAACCTCAGATAAATAAACATCTCTCACGATTGTTATGTTCCCGTTCTATCCCTGACAGGCCTGTTTCAAACACATACTGCTCCTGAGGAATGTACTACATCGAAAGCATTTCGAGGTCTGAGCATCAAGTTTAAGATGATATTGCCTCGAAACTTCAATTTAACAAATCCAATACATATGTTCCACTTGGAATTGGATGTTCTTTCCTCCTGTTAGACAGTGGACTGGGACCACCCCCAAGCACAGAGCCTTAGAGGGGGGAGGAGCTAGATCTGAGATGGGGGAGATCTACAGCTACACTTCCCAAAGAGGCTGGGAGTAGGTTTTCTTAGCAAGAGCCTGGGGATGTGAGAACAGGAAACCAAAGCTGTAACTATAAGAACTGATACGGTACAATATCATGTGAATATTGTTGTTTCCTTTTTCCTTCTACCTCTTTCCACTCTTACTAAGAATAGAATGGGAGGAATGGATAAGTTACAGCATGAGGGTGGGGGTGTTTCCCCCTTTTCAAGCATATCCTTAGCAGAGGGGTTGATTTGATCGAGTTTGGCACTTGTGAGATTAGCTCCAGGTCATATCTGGGCACTTTCCTCCATGACATATCATTTAGATCTTATTTTTCTGTGTGGATTTTTCTAAAAAACAAAGGGTTATTCCAACTCCTCTGCTTAAATATTCTCCTCCGTATTCCAGGCTTAAAGAGGAAGTGCGGAGGCTGGCACTGGGGCGGCGAGTTGCCCTGCGGGGCTGCGGGGCTGCAGGGCCTCGCCGGGAGGCTGCCCCTCCCACTCCGTTATTTAATCTTTTGTAGCTCGGGTAGGGCAAGGAGGCTCTAATAAAAAGAAACAATTGCACATAGTTCATTATTTGGGCCCTGCATGTTTCTTGTGGGGGTGGGGAGAGGAGGGGTTTTCCTATATATTTTAAAAGTGCTTCTGGAATTGTGAAGTATATAGGAAAAAGTGATGAGTTAGGTATTGAGTTCAGAAAACAATGAAAAGGGGATGACGCTATTGTCATGGCTCCATTACTTGGCCCAAGTGGACATAGGTGGTGAGATATTAAGAGTAAAGTATTAATCCAAGAATAATGCATCAATTAAAATAATCCATTTTGGTTATGTAGCATATGTTTATATCTTGGCATAAGAGCTCTTTGGGTAGAAAATCACCCATCTTTTCCCTCATTGTGTGGACTAAGGCACTAGGATAATGAACCGCTTGGCTAGGCCACTCCAAACATTTATTTACTTATGTATTTATATGTCTATTTATTTTTGACCCATAATAATAATTTAGCTTTACTAAAAGCCATCGAGACATTCATTCATGAGAGAACTATATAATGTTAAGATATGATCATTAAGTATTAAATATAAAGATCTTAAAACATTTCATGGCCAAGAAACAAATATTTATAAGATACCCTTACTGTTGGTGTTAGAATATCACTAGGATTTACAACAAATTCTTTTTCTGAATTGAATTTATTGAGGTGACATTGGCTAATAAAATTATATAAGTTTTAGCTGTACAATTCTACAACACATCATCTGTATATTGTATTGTGCGTTTGCCACTCAAAGTCTAGTCTCCTTCCATCACCATTTATCCCCCCTACACCCTTTCCTACCTCCACCCCACCCCTCGCTTCCCCTGGGTAATCACCATGCTGTTGTCTGTGTTTATGAGGCTTTTTTGCTTTTGTTTTTGCTTTTGTTTTTGTTTTTTACTTAATCCCTTCACCTTTTTCACCCAGCTTCACAGCCTCCCTCTTCTCTGACAGCTGTCAGTCTGTTCTCTGGAAATACATTCTACTAAGTGAAATGAGCCAGTTAGAGAAAGACAAGTACCATATGATTTCACTCATGTGTGGAATTTAATGAACAAAATAAACTGCAATCATTTACAATGGCATATGCCATTGTCTGTGTATAAGGATGCGTGTGTGCTCACATAACATTTTAAGTAGGTTTTGTGCTATTATAGGAAGGGAGAGAGAAAAAGAGGGGAGCCCTGGATGGTGTGGCTCAGTGGACTGAGTCCCGGCCTGTGAACCAAAGCGTTGCTGGTTCAATTCTCGGTCAGGGCCCAGCCCCCGTTGCAGGCCAGGTTCCCAGCAGGGGGCCTGCAAGATGCAACCACACATTGATGTTTCTCTCCCTCCCTTCCCCTCTCTCTAACAATAAAATAAATAAAATCTTACAAAAAAAGAAAAAGAAAAAGAGGGGGGAAGGGCAATGCAGGGAGGACAGGGAGCAGCAGACTGCATGGCAAGGTGACCACGGCAGGGTCTGAAGAAATCCAGTAACTGCTGTGAGGGAGCAAAGGAGAGGAAGATGCGGACTGCTCTTCTATCTTGTTTCCTCTGCCAGTTTAAATATATCCTTCTAGCTACATTGATTCTATCATTCAGTATGGCAGCTTGGTTCAGTGTGGGGTGGGGGAGAGAGAGAGAGAGAGAGAGTCATTCTGGGTCTGTGGTGTAGCAGTGAGAGCTCAGTGGTTTCAACTGCAGGGTTGGTGGAGAGCAGCTAAGAAATCACCCTCCTACACACTCAGAGAGCAAGGGCGGTTCATGCAGCCTCAGGCTAGAGGGGCTAGTTTCTTAGGGGATGCTTACACAGAAGAATGGGGGCATGGCTTGTGTTATCTGCATCAGAAATAGTTTTCAATAGAGCAAACAATCTTTTGTTCTAACCCTGTGAGCTGTATTTACCATTAAAGGAAACTCTTTATTGTTAATGATTGAACTGAAGAAGTATGTATTTATCAGGAATCCTGTGAAGGACGTTACTGTATTTGTTCAGAAGAAATTTCTTAACAAGCTCAAGTAAGGTAAACTGAAACCTCCAGGGATCTCAATCCAGCAGAACCATCACATGGGAGGAAGGGAAAAACTTTCTTAGTTATTCTATATGGGAAATTAGGGATGCAGCAGGTGGAAGGATAAAAATTCTTGCACAATATGAAATGACTTCGCCCTCTGTTTCTTTAAAATTTAGTAAAATTAATACTCATAAAATGTTATGGCCAAGTCATTTTGTTGGGGACAGGGGGATGGTAGAACATGATCCACGATTTATTCTGCATCAGGTTCAACTTGAAGCAGAAGAGACTGTCATCAAATTTGGAACCAGAGGACAAAGAAAGACAGGGTGAGAGGAGAAGTTGCACAGAATCTGAGAAATTCCAGAAGCTGTGTGGACAGGTTAATTTGGACTAGCGTATAACATGGCATTGGAATGAAATCCAAATTTAATCTATCTCCAGTGGATTCTCAGGGGACAAGTGGTTTATAGTACAATAGGAGTTCCTTTTTTTGTTTCATATGTATGTGTATGGAGGTACACGCATGTGCAGTTGAGATCTTACTATATATAAAATGTCTTTCCATTTTTTATAAGGCTATAATTTATTCCAAAAAACCTAAAAATTTGTATGTAAACATAACTTTAATTTATAATATTTTTAAAAAATTAATGCCCCTGATTTTACTTTTCAATTTTTCTATTTAGATTTTTTCAAAGTAGTTTGGAATTACATTGAACATTGCAATAAAAATATATATATACTTAAATAGTTTTAGAGATAATAATCTTCTTTGGAGAAATTCCTGGAAGTATTACAATATACAACATTTTGAAAGCTTTGATATTTATTGACAAATTAAAACTTAACGTTTTCTACACTCACCAGAAACTGGAAAAATCTTTTTTTCATCGCCCCTCATTGGAATGAAGCACTATCGAATTCTTTTATTTGTTAATTTGGCAACCGACATTTTTTTAAAATTTAAATTTGAATACTAATAAACTTTAGTAGTATGAGTTTATTGATTTTTTGGAGGGTTTTGGTGATTTTTTTCTAATAAATTTGCATAATCTTTGTATAAGAATATTACTTGTAAAATATTAATAAAATTTTTCAGATATATTACCTGGAGATATGTTATTATATATATATATATTTTAAAGGATTTTATGAAATCTGAGTGAATTAATTTGCAGCCCTTAGAAGAAGAGTTACTTGTGTTTAGAAAATGTCATATATATGTGTGTGTATGTGTGTATGTGTGTATATATATATATATAAAAGCTTTTTATTGTTAGTACTCCACCTTCAAATTCATCAACTATAGAAAATAATTTGTAAATTCTTATAGCTGAAGAGATCTTAGCAACTATAAAGTGGTAATAGATATTTTTAGCATTGGATAGCGTACTCCAATTATAAAGTATGTTTTAAAAAACAAGTATAATTACTCTGGCTCAAATGGACTAGAGGCCCGAAGCGGCAGGACCTCAGCTTTTTATCTCCAGAATGAACCATCTTCGAGATACTTTTGAGGAACTTACGGTGTCACTGAACATCAACGACTGAATACCATTGTCAAAAAGCAAATTCCTTATTTAAAAAAAAGACCAGGTACCATGAGAGGCAAATTTAATAGTCCGTAATCATGTAAGTTAAAAGAAGAGACAAGTCTCCTATTTTTTTTCCTTTGTATTTGATACAAAGTAAAAGAAAATCGATCTAGTATATTCTCTAGGGGTATCAAATAAAACAATTTGGAAGAAATAAAATCAGAATTATTTGCATGGTCATTGTTTTATAATACTAATCAATGATGAATCATATGTGAATTATTTAAAGACATCTTTATTTCAGCCCTTCTAAAATTTTTACTGGAATTACACATTAAACTCTAATTACATAAATATAATTAAAATACTAATTCAGAGTGATTCAGAAACATAAGTTATATGAACTTACATGGCATGCATACAAAAAAGACAGTTAGATATCCGAAAAAATCTCAAGTCACATGGATAGGAATATTTTTCTTTTCCTAATGGACTAATGAGCAAGCATTTTATACCTTATCATTTTATTGCTTAACTTCATTTTTATTTCCATTATTTACTTGAAGAATTAGGTGAGAAATTACAGGACTTTTACTTATTCTTCTCTTATTAATCCCAATGGGTCCATACCATTTTCACATTTCTTACAGAAGAATACTTTAGGGGACAAGTGTTTGTTTAGTGTTGGATAAATATTCAAGAAGCAAACTAAATGCTAATATTCAACAAGGCTGATACGCTTTCTTTTCGCTTCCTCTCCTGAAGTTGCTTTGTGAAATTATTGTATAGGTTATGCTTTTTGAGCCGTAGGAAACCCAAGTAGGACTTGATTTTTCCCTTTGAATTTGGGAGTTTAACTATGTGCACATAACGATGTGTAGTCCATCTTTATGCAAAAAAGGCAATGTGCCTGAAGGGCTGTTTTATGGCATTATTTGGTTTTATATCTTTACAATCACCACTGTGCCGCTAACATGGTCATGTAAATTCATGAGAGACTTTTCTATTGAAACCCAAACAAGGTCACCCTCCTTTGAAGATCAGCGTGAGATAAAAGTGATGCTGTTTCTACAAGAGCACTAAAACAATGTGTGCAGCCCCTTTTGAAAGAAAATATTGATTCCATCTTTGAAAGCATATCATTGATTTCTTTTTCAAATTTGGATTTCTAATGCTAATTCTAATGAAGGGATTTTGGGGGAGATTTGCTACCAGCTATTCATGTTTATTTGCTTTTGTGGAATGTGTTTGAAAGCATTCAGAAGGTTTCAAAACTTGATTTGCTCTCAATGGCTAGAGTTAGCCCTTTCAGGTATTACTTTTATGCATGGAGGCGAATGAGTATCTTATGTTTTTGTGTCCTTAGGTTTTTATGATATACACCACAGAACTGGCTTATGATATTTAAAAAAATCAACTGGCCAACATATTTAATGAGTTTTGTTTTTTTTTTTTTTGGTAGGAGAGCAGAGCGCAGGGGACTACTTTTATCTCCCCTTTTTCTAGTCTCTTTTCATACATTTTTAAATTAAAAATAAAATGTATACAGAATGAAACTCACATTCACTTAAATACGTGCTTTTTGTGCCAGTATATCCACTTACGGCATTTTACTCCACCCCCTTTCTGAGACTCCATAAGTGAATAGCTATTTAACAAAGCATATAAACTTGCTTACCGAGAGATTAATCCCAGGACTTTCTCCTTACCAGCCTGGAGTTTTGACACACCAGAACTTTCTTCCATGACCCTGCCCTGTAACAGTTCTAATGGGACCAATCATAAGCATTTATGGATTATCCAGTTCGTTCTCACAACCTTAGGCCTAGACATCACGATTTTCCGCAGGCTACCAGCGAGGCAACTGAAACAGGTAATAAATAAGTAGTGGCCCCGGCCCACAAAGCCAGCAGGTGGCAGAGCAAACGGTATCCCATGCTGCCACGTACATGCCAGAGCACAAATCCCTCAATTTTTCTTGACAAAATGAAATGTAGAGTAGGGAGAGAATAGAGGCGCACATTAACATTTCTTAAACTGCCTTTTGCTGATTCTGGGTAAGTTCAGTAGAGGTTCTCAGATGGTTCCTGAGGCTGCAGGAAGGTTAGAAGGGCACTTACGTTGGGATCAGAAATGCTGGGATCAAACCTCCACTTGACCTTTTAATAATTATGAGAAAGAGCTGGGGTGAGGCTCTTCATCTTTTTTGAGACTTAGTTGATGAAATAAGAATGAAGAGACTTTAACCCATCTATATCATGGGGAAGTTATGATGAGGTAATGAATATATGAATGCAGGGTAAAGTGTAAAGTTTGGTGAGAAAAATTTTTTCTTTAAAAATAATTTTGAAAAGCTTAAACAGTTATAGAATAGTACAGAGCCTGACAAAAGCATGTATTTGGCACTAATAATGAATTATGTTTATAGTTTGTCATTTTTTAAAAAGAAGTGAAAACACGAAATTGTAGCTTCCCTTTCTTTTGTCTCAAAGTTCATTCTTCACCTCATTCCGTATAGTTCATCAAACCATGCTTGTCTGTTTTTTTCCTGCAAATCTGCATTGTCATCTTTCTTTGCTTTGAGTTTTAACAAATTTATGTAAATGCCATCAATTTACATGAAGCAACTTAATTTTGCAGCTTAATTTTCACCCCACTCAATTTTTGAGCTCTTTTCTGTATATTTCTACATCTCTGGTTTAAGTGCATTAACACATCACAGGTATTTATCCATCCTGCTACTGATGGGTGCATTGTACTCAAATTTGGGTACATTTTAATAAGCAGCTTTGCACACTTCTGATTTGCCCATGGAAAAATTTCTGTCCACATGTATCCTAGATCAGAAGCATGCCAAAAATCAAGGCACAGTGCTCTAATATGATAAGCACAGCTCATTTTATTTTATTTCTTTTTAGTATATTTTATTCATTATGCTGTTACAGTTGCCCCATTTTTCTCTCCTTTATTCCCTCTACCCTGCACCCCACCCCATCTCTGCCTCCTTAGTTCATGTCTATGGGCTGTACACGTCAGCTCGTTGGCTTTTCAATTTCCTATACTATTCTTAACCACTCCCCCCACCCCCATCTATTTGTTTTGTTTAGTGAATATTTTCTGGCCATCACTTTCCCCATGCCAAGAATCAAGGCACAGTTCCCTAATGTGATAAGCACATCTCATTTTAAAAGTGTTTCATGTTCATTTTCTTATTTTCTGCACTGAAACATTTGCCAGCATTACATTTCTGAAGGGCACAATAAAACAAGTGTTTTGGATTATAGTACCTTGATTTAATGTCTTGAAAGATCATCCCTGGGCATTAAAGAAAAAAGCACTTAAAATAGCCTATCATCTGGTCACAGAAATTCATTTTTGAAAATGCAAATTCAATCATCCAATTCTTCAGCTTTAAGCCTTTCAATTAAATTGACATCCCATGACTACCAAATAGAAACTGAATTCTTAACATTACTTAAAGAACCCTCAGTGATCTCAAGCCCTGTATTCCTCTTTAATCTCTTGATTTGTACCCCTGATTTAGGCTTTATCTATGGTGAATCCCTTGCAGCTCTCAATCTGTACTTAATAGTTTAATACCTTCATGCTTTGTAATGCTGCTTCTCCTGTCATCCTGAGTAGACAGTCCTTCCGTGCTTGGTGAACATGTTCAATATCCGTTGAAACTCTTTGTGACTAGTGACTCTTCCCCTTTGCATTCCACCTGGCCTTTCATTTCATACCAATTGGTTTTAGGATTGGAATTTTAAAAAAGGGTAGAAAAGGCTTCCTCTGTTCTGTTCAGTGATTTTCCTTAGATTCGAAGGACTCAAAGGAGGCAGCATAAGCACACACCGCCAGAGAGCAGTTGCATGGGAAAACCTTGCCATATCCCGGGCCATCTGCCAGGCCACTCCATGCCCGAGGTTTGCGCTGTTGCAAGAGAAAGCTGAAGTGGGCAGGGACTGAGGGAGGCTACCCCCCTTTTCCTTAATCACCGCTTGTATTATGCCTGCCAGGAAGCCTCACCAGGTCTCTGTGCCAAGCCACATTGCTCCTGGAGCAGCTGCAACTGCAGGGGTTCACAATAAATAATACCCAAAACCAGGTACTATTGGTAAATTTAGCATATTATAAATCACTTTGTTGCAAGAAGATGAAACCAGGGTTTTAATCCCCAAATGTTTCTCTCTAAAAGAGGAATGCTTGGGTTGAATTATGTCCTCCCCAAATCATGTATTGAAGCCTTCACACCTAGGACATCAGAATGTGACTGTATTTGAAAATAAGACCTATAAAGAGGTGATTGAATTAAAATAAAGGCTTTGGTGTGGGCTCTAATCCCATATGACTGATATCCTTAAAGAAGAAGAAATTCGGACCCACAGAGAGACACCAAGAAGGCATGAGCACAGAACAAAAGCCATGTGAGGACACACAACAGGCGGTCCATCTATAAGCCAAGGAGAAAGGCCTCGGAAAAAACCAACCCTGCTGACACCTTGATCTTGGACTGCCAACCTCCACACCTGGCAATAAAATAAGTTTCTGTTGTTTAAACCACCCAGTCACGGTCTTTTGTTATGGCAGCCCTGGGAAACTAACACAAGAGAATTGGCATGTCATCCTGCACCTTGGCCAGTATGATGTATTCCCTTTTGGGGAAACCTCATCCGATGATGCCCCTCGGTAATGTTTCCCTGACAAGTCAACTTAAACTCACTCTTATCCTCCCATCCTCCCAGTATTCCCTGTCAGTTATTTCTCTTGCAATCTGTAGTTTTTCACAGATTTGTTCATTGTCTGAGACCGCCCTATTATCCCCTCTCCTGCCCTATATATAATCACTTCAGTAGAATTTAAGTAGCTGGAGGGCAAAACTTTCTGACTGCTTTGCATACTGCCAAACGACCAGTACCTAGAACAGTGCCTGGCACAGAGGAGCTGTTAAATAACTGTTCATTGTAGGAAAGGGAGACTGACATCAGGATTAGGTTATCTTCATATTTCTATACAGATGAAGAGCACGGGGTAGCATTTAATGCATACTTTGTAGATATTTCCTGTCTGGTAAGTGAATGCAAGGTTTCCAACATTTTCTGCAGAAAAACTAATAATTGTAGACCTTTTATTCTCTGTTTAAATCTAATGTTTTCTTTTTCATAAAAATAATTTTGTGTGTTTTAAATTTAACAAGCCATGTGTAGTGTGTGCAATGCTCTAAACATGGTTCTCAGCGTTTTATAAAAATGGACACTTTTTGCTCTCACAATAATCCATTGTTATATTTTTTAGAGCAAATTGTATTCTCCCCAAAAGTGGCACTGCTGAGAGAGTATGGGGAGGAGAGGGGCCTGTTTCAAGCTTTGGCCCATCCAGGAATAAGTCCGGGATGGGTTTGGAGATCAGTAGAGGCTTTAAACACAAGATTAGGCGCAGACACTAGGGCAGTTGAGAGTAACCATTGTTTATGTGATTTAGTGCATGGGAAATGTGTAACCTACAAATGTATCTTAAAAAACATTCCATTGGTAGTAGTTTTTAGGGAAATGCTTATTTAATTTTCTTTTTAAATTGTTTATTGGGGTGACATTAGTTAACAAAACCATACAGGTTTCAAGAGTACAACTCAACGAAACATCGACTGCACACTGCATGGTGTACCCATCACCCAAAGTTAAGTCTCTTTCTGTCCCCATTTATCCCTTCTTTGCCATCTTGCACTGCCCCTAACCCCCTTTCCCTCTGGCTATCACCATATTGTTGTCTGTGCCTATGTGAGATATGTGTGTGTATACACACACACATATATGGAGCACACACACACATATGTATAATCAGTGGTATTTATATATATACATATCTATATATATATAAATGAAATCAGTGGTATTTTTAATGACAATTTCCATTGGGGACAGATGCTGCGTACAATGTATTTGTGCCATAGTTGAGTCGCTGAGATTATGCAATATTGTTGGGGGAGGGGTATAAGGGAACTTAATGGTAATGGAAAAAATACAATAAAGAAAAAATAATAAAGGGAGTTTATAGCAAATCTGACCAGCCTTTTCTTTCTTTCTCTTTCTCTCTTTTTTTGTTTTTTTGATTTAGAAGAAAACATTTTTATTCTCTTGGACAGCAAACAAATCTGTCCTTTGTTTCAAAAGGAAATATTTCCTCTATCTTCAAAAGATGTTTCTATTCAAATATCCTTGAAAAGATAGTCAGAAGAAAAGCTACCACAAGAAGTGCAGGAATGTAAACAACCCATGAGACACTGTCTTCCACTGTGGTGGCATTTTTCGTTATTTTCTTTTTGCATTTTCTGAGACATTGTGAGGTTGCTATCCTCCACCTGAGAGCCTCATTCTCCTTTTTTAAAAATGTTCTCTGTGTGATTTTAAGAGTTTATATAATCATTTGTACAGTCTCTCCTGAACATGACTGTGTATTCCAGTTTGATTCACTCTGCTAAATGATTCACTCATTAAACAAACACTTATGAACACTTTCCATGGGCCTACACAGTGCCTGCATGTTGGGGCACAATAGTGAACAAGGAAGAAAAGCCCCTCTCCTCTGGGGGGTGCTCAGAAATACAAGCGATATAATTGGAGAGGCTGTTAAATACTATTAAGATATAACAAAAACTTTGTGATAGAGAATAATTTGGCAATTGGCAGCATTAGATGAAGGGTATCAGCAAAATGCCCTCTGAGAAGGTGAATTTGGAGCTGACATTTGACAGATGAAAAGAGGCTGACAGGGCTTAAGGGCAAAGAATATTCTATGAGGGAAGAACTAGTACAAAAGCCCTGGACCCGAGGAAGGGAGGCTGCTTGATGAAGAGGAGGAAGGCCTCTGTGCTTGAATACAGGAGGGAAGGTAAAAGGGGGAGGAAATGAGATGAGGGGTAGGCAGAGCCCCAAACATACAGAACTTTCTTATGTCATAGTGATAGTTGGTTTTTATTCTGTTATGGCTGCAATTTATTTAAGTCAAGTCAAAAGGTTTCAAGGTGGGCTGGCGTGGTCTAGAGTGGTCGCTGTAGAAATGGAGAAAAGTAGATAACCATGGAAAGTTTCAAAACTAGTGCCAATAAAATTATTTTAAGTGTCTCTGCTAGTTTATATGCTCAAGCTTAATTTTATATTTAAGTTTGTTTTATGTTCACTTTTAACTTTGTTACCTGTCAATGACAAAATATTTCCAAACACAAATCAGAATTTTAGTTATTTTATTTTTGTAATGTAATTGGTCATGTCATCTCTAATGCATCAAGGAAATAAAACATGGATATTAAAATAATCTTTTCTAAGAAAAGGGTATTGTTTGATAGAATAAAATAATTATTAAATAATAATTAACGGTCTCTAACAGTAGTAAGAGGATTAAACAGATCAATAACTATTTCTGCTCGGCAGCACTTTTTTTGGTTTCACGGCATACAGAATGACCAACCACTACATACGTTCAGGACAAAGAAAAGGTTCTTCCTAACATATTTAGGCCACCAGCGCCATGACATTTTAAATATTTCTTAAATCTTCTTGGGCAGTCAGGCTGTTAGCCCAGGAAACAAATCATGTTTTGTAAAATTGTTGCAATATGTTTGGGCTAAAATGAGAGAATGAGATTAATTGAAGTAAATACAGAAATATACAAAAATGTTTTCATCCCAGATATGAAATTGATGGGGAAACTTCAGATTCTTGTTCAATATGATCATAAAGTATTTAATGGTGGATTTATTCTGTAGCAATTTGCTGTTTTTTTTCCTTTCTCTTGGTTTAAAAACATAGACATATGCTCAGAGAAACAGAGAGCTACAACATTTTAAGCAAAAACAATTTGTTTCATTACCTAATTTGGTTCAGTCTTTAAAAGAGTGACTTCTACCAGAAGCAAGGTAATAGAATGAACTTTAAACCTAATTATTCTAATGAATCAATAGGATCTTAAGTGGAAAAATATGCAAAATGAATATTCTCAAGTCATCATTATAATATGCCATCCAATATATCTGATTTAACACATTTAACTTGTTTAAGATTTAAGTATAATTTTAAAATTGTAGTTATAATTATTAGACCCACACTAAGCGATTCTTTTCAGCTTAGCATATTCTTAGATGGACCTGTGGTACGTGGGTTTAGATGTAGAATGAGCAGAATGCTGATTTCAAAAAGCGTTCAGTTGTTAAATTTACACTTAAAAGGAGGCAAGGGTAGATTTGATTGATGGAGTCCACTGGCCACTGTTAACGAAAAAACATATTAGGTCATGTTAATGTTTAAAACCGAAGAAGAAAGAAAGATAGAAAGAAAGAATCCATTTAGTAGAATCTATTTGGGGAAGTAGCTGGAGACTTTCTTAAGCAGAACAGTGGAGAAGATAATGGTACAATTTACCAGGAAATATTTCAGTGGTGTCTAATATAAGGAACCATTTAAACAGGTAAGAAAAAACCTATTTCCATATTTCGTAACTTTATTGATAATGTAGGGCCAAACTAGGTCCTTTACTCCTTGAACATTAGAGAAAATATGTTGTGTTCTTCATTTTTGTATGTTTGTTTGTTTGATTTTGCTTTTCAGGAAGCATATCTTTCCTGATGAATAAGAACTCTTTTAAATACAATTTATTAATTGATTTCAAGGAGAGCTACAGTGATATCATTTTTACAATGCATACATTCAAGTGACTGAGAAACCTGATAAGCCAACTGTCTATTCCACTATTTAGGTGCAAAGGCTTTTATTCTTGGTACATTGAAGAGAAGTTTACTGTCCAATGGGCTCTTTGTGTTGGGGCCTTTCCGAACAGTGTCCTTTGTATTATCTCTGTATTGGTTGTATAGCTAGCCAGTCTGTCCCATACGTTGTTGTAAGATATTAATTGCTGTGTCTTCAAAGTTTTTCTTCATAATTCATCTTTTAATCCATTTTCCAAAGTGGCGTATGACATAAAGTTATTATCAGCCCCCAGGAACACTCTGTCCCACAGACTTACATTGGATTAATCATATTTTACTTGCAGATTGGCTGGTTTTTAGTAGCTTGTTTTCAGTGGTTTTTGTCTCCCTATTTAGAGCTACTCGTGAGTGACATTACCGAACCTGCTTATAAAGACGTTTTTATTGCAGTGTGTTCTGAAGAAAACACTGTGAATACTGCTGGAACTTTCTTGTTTACATTTTTAACCTTGTCCTTGTTACTGCCCTTCCCTGTTCTGTTTGCTAGTATCGTAATCTTTTCACCACCCACATAGTTTTTCTTGTCAGAGAATACCATCTCTCTCTTCTGAATTTTTCCACCACTGAAATATTGTTTGTTTTGACCTCCAACAGCTTCTGACAAATTTCATTTTATTCCCTCTGTTAACTAAAATGAACCTTATTTTGCACCAAATTCAACTGAATTACATTTTCTTGGCTTCGTCCATAGAATCCCAACTTGCTAATTGTTTTACATATCTTTCTAAAAAACAATTTTGGGGAACAGATGGCTGCAACTGCCCAGTATCAGCAGCCAAAACCACTAGTCAACTACCAACTATCTTTGGCACCTACACTACTTCCTTGTTATTAGACCCCTGGGAATGGCTGATAGAATCAGGATACTTCCTTTCTTACAGTACTGACTCTGGTGTTTTCTAAAATAAAACACAACCACACTGTTCATGGGAACAGTTATAATTTTAACACCATCATAACCATTCCCTCTGGAAGAGCTGTCAACATGAATCCTTGGTAAAAACATGAGGATTTTTATTCTTATTTTCCTCATCAGAGATAAATACTATAGCAAACAAATGTTCATAGGGAACTGCAACCTAGGTTACAATAGACTTCCTTTTGTTTGCTGTGATACACTTCCAGCAGAATGAATTACTTTCCACCATAGTTGAGATGTAGCAGAATTTCTAGAGACATACCCCCATCTATATTATTGTTATCAGATTCTGTGTTTCAATTACTCTGTCTATATTGAGAGCCAAACTAAATAATTTCTTTTTATCAACAAACATTTACTGAATGCCTGTCTTAAGAAGTGTAATAGTACCTTATCTACTATCATATAGAAGAAAACATCCTCTATACTGTTAAAACATTTCTCATGGGATTAGTTCTTTTATATTAATGCAAAATATATTGGCTATCTTCCTCCCTTCTTCACGTGGTGTATTTCAGCCCTCATTGAGATGTTCTTTAGAGTCAATGTTCTTCAATTTGGCAAATATTATTAATGTGACTTTTTTCTAGAGAGTGAAATCTGATTGTGATTAAATTTATTAGCAATAGCTAAGTGTGCATATTTATACTTGCTTTTCACCAGAATGAAACAAACATAATTGGCAAACAAATAGTGAAGTCTTCACTAGGTTTTGTTAAGTATCTCATTGCCTTCTTCTAACAACACCATTTCAGTTGCTCATTAGTTTCTCATTGGCCTAACCTCCATCATCACATGCTCTTAGAAATTATTACATATTTAACTTAAACAAATCTCTGTTGAGTAACGACCATCGTATCTGTTTGGAGAAACCATGTGCCTTGTATGAAGGGTGGTGAGAACAAACAGATTCTTATTGCCTTTATCAAGAGGTTGGTTTGTTCTCTCCACTCCAAGTTGTTCTTTGTTCTAGAAAGATGTAATAGGTATCCACTGTTTTTGCCTACATAAAATCCCTTTTTCTTTGTATTGTTAAAAGCACCCATCCCATCTATTACATGGTTCTAGAAGGACAGTAAATAAAAGAACTATGTACCATAGTCCTATCTGGATAATCAGATTATCCCATTCCCTAACAAAGAGTGATGAATCCAAGAAGTGGTCCCAGGTGTTGACATAGAAACAGAGAGGAAAAAATCTGATGTTTTCCTTTTTCATTCTCTATAAAGTATGGCTATCTAAAGTGTATTCCCCAACATGTGAAGAAGGTTTATTCACAATAGGTAAAAGTAAAAGCAATATATAGAACTGGCTAATGTTTTATATGAATGATGCATAGTGTATTATGGTGGCCTTGAATCTCAGCGGTTAAACTAAGACCCTTGGATCCCGTGATATCTCTACTGTCTTTCCCAGTTTCAAGAACATCTACCTTTTACATTTTCGTTGTTTTTTGAGCTGCTGTTCTGTACAATTATTAATCAATATAGCATAGTTAATAAGTCAATTCCATTTTAAAGTAAATTATAGCAATAATAATAGCTAATATATATTTCAAATTTACTGTATATCAGAGACTGTTCCAAGTGCTTTATATATATTAGTCTCTTTAATCCTCACAACAATCCTATAAAAATTTAAGGCCCAGAGCAGTTAAATAAATTGCCCAAGTCTTCAGGGGCAGAGTTGTAATCTATGCTTGGGTTGTCTGACTCTAAACTGACACCAAATCATGTTTATACACTCAAAAAGAGGGAGGCATCACTTTTTGTGCAATAGGTTGTTAGAACATTATTTTTTTCTAGTTTTATTAAAGTTTAGGGATGATTTGAAAATGAGGACACTCTAACACTTAAATATTATGTTACTTATGCAGGTCACAACATATGATTAGCTATGTTTTAATGGCAACCAGCACACAACCACAACAATTTAAGCTCAGGACCATTAAACCTACATTTTTAACAAATGGACCAGCTAACGAAAGACAAACATTAACAACCTCAAAAAACAAATGAGAAAGGGGACTAAGTTACCATCTGAACCTAAGGTTTGTGTTCTTAGCTGTGCTTGACTGAACAAAGACATATAAATATTAAACCTGAGATTACTTTAGAGCATGGGTATTTTCAATCAGTAACCTCATTCAGGAGAGAAAGGTAAACTCTCTTCCTGCATACATTGTTGCTCCTAGCAAATCAGATATTACTCTAAATTCCAGTTGATCTTACAAGGTAGGCGTATATAGTAGTGTGCAAATGTGTAGAGTAAGAATTGTTTGGGACATGTTTTGGAGAAGAGATGACAACTGAGTTGGAGCCAGAAGTATGAATGGAATTGGCCAGGGAAAGGAGTAGGAAAGCTTGTATTTAAGATGGACTAACACAGCTGGAGCAAAGCAAAGTGAAAAAGTACAAGACAATCAAGTTGTTCGCTGTCTGTGGGTTTCAGAAAGTGTGAAGCGACTGTGAAGAGGTTGGAAAATGCCTGGAGCCAGGCTGCTGAGCCAGGTCGTTGCAGTTGGCACTGGGGAGCCATAGGTTTTTGTAAAAAGGAACACCGTGATTGGTTCAGTTCCCAGTTATTTATTGAACATCTATGGTGTGCACAATACTGCTCGAACACTATAAGAATCAATGAAATAAAGGCATATTCTGACATTATCATGAGGGAATACAACACACAGAGTGGTATGGATTCTGTGATAGATGTACAGGTAAATTTGTAGGGCATTTCATAGTCTTGATGTAAGCTCCAGAATAAATTGAGATATCAAGAAAATTAGGGGTAGAAGTGATTGAGATGGATTTTAAATGAAATAAAAAAGTATGAGAACAGAAACATGTTAGAATCAGCAGTAAACCATCTCCTTTTGGTTTTTAACATTGTTTTCGTGGTTATCTCCTCCATGTCTGAGATATGTCCCATCAACTCATCCTAATGACTATCTGCTGATAACTGTGTGGAGTGTATAAGAAATAATTGGTAGAAATTTAGAAGAATAACTATATATTGGCAGTTATTCTCTGAGTCAATTCATCTTTAAAAAATATGAGAAATTATCCTGGCTGGTGTGGTTCAGTGGATTGAGTGCTGGTCTGCAAACCAAAGGGTCACTGGTTCAATTCCTAATCAGGGCACATGCCTGGGTTGTGGGCCAGGTCTCCAGTTGGAGGTGCATGAGAGGCAACCACACACTGCTGTTTCTCTTCCTCCTTTTCTCCCTCCCTTCCCCTCTACCTAGAAATAAATAAATAAAATATTAAAAAAAAATGAGAAATTAAAATGAAATGCATTAAACATTTTATTGTCCATGTGTCATTTATATGTTTTATTGTCTAATTTTCATTAGAACCATTTAACATGCTTGAGTAGGCACATGGTGACATCTCAATAAACATTTGTGGAGTGAATGGACTTTATGCATCTTTTTTTCCTCTAAACAAAAATGTGTTTGGAATCACTATGTATATGCCTTCATAAATGTTTACTGTAAGTATTTAAATATATTTCCTCTATCTCATTCCTACCCAGTATTGATTACTTACCAGCTCATAAGTGGAAGGTCACCACATATAAGTACAGAAAAATGAAATTGGTGACTCATAAACACATTTATTTAAATGGAACCAGGGCAGCAAAATCTAATTCCACATATAACATTGTGAATTATTCATGTTTTTTATAGAAGTGGGCCACAAGAATTTGATGACATTTTATAAATTCTAACATTTTTATTATGCTGAGTCCTATTATGCTATGGATTTACAGTAACTTTACAGGTATCCTAGAAACCATAAATACTAAGGCATTACCCCCTCAATACACATTGTTTTAATTATAATTACATTTTCAAATAACCTAATCAGTTGACACATCTTTGGATTACTCAGAAAACCGAATTATTATTGCTTATTGGCTTAGAGGAACAAATAGTGATTATAAAAACTAAAATGCTAATAGAGAATGGAAAGGAGCTAACTTATTTATGACTATTGATTTATACTCAGGCCGAGCCAAAACTGTTAGCATTACTAAAAGCAGTATCAAGCTTCTATTATTTCAGAGGCTCTTAATAACTGACCTTATTCTCCTACTATATATGTCCATGCTATTTCCAGTATATACTCATTACATTTAAATAAAGAAAAATAAAGTCGCTGTAGTGCAAGTGTTCAAAATCAAGCCTCTTCTTACATTGATCTGACTTAAATATTTATCCCTGTGATTCTGTGACAGTAGCATTGTTTTTCCTGGCAGCCTTCATTGCCATTCTTCTCACCATCGGTGGTAACACTTGGAATAGGGGAGACATAAGAAGGAAGTGAGATGCTGACTAATGGTAAATAAACACAGAGAAGAAATACATATTTGAATTTAAAATTTCCATATGTCAAAATATCTATGCAATAATAATGACTGATATACCATAGACTGGTATGTTAGTTTAAAAACTGTAGCAATTTAATGTTAAACAGGAAACTTGTAATTCAATCTCTTTTTGTTCAGTGAGTCAAACTTTTTCTTTGTGTATAGATTGAACCATTGATTCATAATTATATTTTCTGTTTCCTAATGATGATAAGCATGTATATATTCACCACATGAGCATTTCTTTGTTTTTCTGTATGTAAAAATAGGAGCATTTTATAAGAGTGCAGTTTAGGAAAAGAGCATGGAACTGGAGATTTCAATTTATCAAGTCAGGTTTTTCTCTATCACAGACCTAACTTCTCTGAATCTCAAATTTTTAATCCATAAAAAGAGCAAAATTGCCATGCTTACAGGGTGGCTGTGCATTAACAGATGTGAAACCACTTCTAAAAATATTTTTTAACGATATGCAAATCAAAGGTATTGAGATTGTTCTGCAAAAATGAAAGATTGGTCTACCAAACTACAGAAATGATAAATTTTAATGCAAGTTTTATGTAAATGATCTTTAAATGCTTAGCAGGAAAACATATAACCTTTCTGATCCATTAATGCCTTTCTTTATGCCAGCCTTAAATAAACTTAATAAGGTTTATACAATTAAAAAAATTTAATCTTGACTTTGCTTTTCCTGTCCTTCTTGAACTTGCCATGCTCCATGTCTTTACAGGACAAAGCCTACTGAGGTTATTTTGAAATGATCAGGATATAGGACACATTTTCCAGGAAGTGGCAGTATTGGCTGTCATTTTCATAGTTTAATCTACTTTAAAAGAAAAAATAAGACATACGAATTGAGCTGAAAAAAAAAGGAACCTGTCTAAATTCAAACAGAAAGTACAATGAATAAAGCTTGATCTTATTACAAAAACAAAAGAATGGAGGATGTATAACAGTCTTAGGTAGCAATTATTTACAATAATTGTAACTATAAATAAAGTACATAACATGTTTTTATGATATCATAGTATCTTTTCAAGGACTCTACCTAAACTAATGGAATGATTCAAAAACAGTTGAATATGCTCACAGGATTAAAGCTGCTAATGAATTTTCTTGCAACTGTAGTTAATAACCTCAAAATATCAATATTCACGAATAATTTTTCAAAGGTGTAACATCGCTCTATCAAGTTCAAATTTTACTGGTGTCTCACATGGCATGGTAAGTAGATTTTTTAAAAGTTACTTTCATGGCACTACTCTACATTACTCCAAAAGCTTGGTTAATTCCCATACCCGTTGCCTTCCTATGGACCTTATATGTTCTTATAAGTGAACTTCTTATTCAGCATTCCCTCAAGGTTTATGGAAAGGTTATGAACATTTTCAGTGGATCAGATATGTGTTCAGAAATTGAGAAAGATTTTGGCTCCATTCCACAATAAATACCCATACATGCATCATTTTGATAGTCATTTTGTTAGAGTATGCAGTTTGTTAGATATTAACAAAAGAGGAAGGAACCAATGAAACCAAATTATCTGATTAAACCCGATTAAATAGGAGAAAACACTTTTACAGACACCCCGGGGAGTTACCAACATTGTTCTACTAAAGGAAGCAAAATATCCAAGGAGTCAGGAAGGACAGAAGGACAGCTTTTCAGTCACTTAAGGGAGTCCACCCTGCTTGGGGTAGGGAGAAAACCATGAGGGGAATTCCTTTTATTAAGCACGTGTCCAGTCGAGCCAAGCGACAAAGAAGAAGAACTATGAGGCATGTGCATGAGGAGACAAAATGGTGACCGTAAGGGGAAGAGTCTAGCCTGGGGAAAAAAAACGGATCAGGGAAGGGCACAAGCCCCAGAAAAGCCAGGGAAGAGATGGATAGTTTGAAAGAAAGCCTGCTCTTCCCCAGACTTAAGGAAATGTAAGGAAGCTCCGCAAAGACCTCAGGGCAGTGGCTGCCCCCTAGTCTGTCTGCTGTCTTCAGCTTGGACAGTGCGCTGTTGCTTTTCGATTTAATAAATCGGGCCGCTATTGCTTAAAACTCCTCCTAGGTGAGTGTCCCTGAAATTCTTTTCCCCACAACACCACAGAAGAACATGTATTCTCTGGCAACAATTTCACAGGGATCACAAACTTGTAAAGCATGTTTATGGATGCTTCAGAACAGGGGTGGGCAAATTCTTCTGTAAAGGGACAGATAATATTCTTGGCTTTGTGGGCCACATGGTCTTAGTTGCACTACTCAGCTCTGCAGCCATAGTACAAAAGCTGCCACCACCAATAAGCTAACAAATGGGCATGGCCGTGTTCCAATAAAACTATATTTATAAAAGTAGGAGATGTGCCTGATTTGGCCATAGGCCTTCCTTTGCTAATTCCTGTGATAGGGGACCACTGACACCAAATTAAAAACTCTTGGAATAGGACATAATTGTAACTGTTAGGCCTTCAACCATCTGGTGTTTGGAAGCCAGTGTTTCCAGAATCAGTATAGCTCATTTTCAGGTCCCAGAACTGTCAGATGTCCCCCAATACGTCGTTCTCTATATCTTAATTATTTTTTGCTTAGAACTGTGGTTACCCAGATGAGGGACTGCATTTCTGCTGTGGATAAATTGTGTTCCCTGAAATTCATATGTGTAATGCTTAACTCCCAATGTGTCGACATTTGGAGATGAGGTATTGGGAAGTGATTATATTTCAACGAGGTCACAAGAGTGGGGTCTTCATGATGGAATTAGTGCCCATACAACTGGAAACACCAGAAATCTTGCTGTCAGCTTCATTTTACCTTTGAAAACACAGTGAGAAGTTGGTCACCTGCAAGTCCCAACCTTGCTGGCACCCTGATCTCAGACTTCCAGCTTTCAGAACTGTAAGCAAATAAATTTCTGTTGTTTAAACCTTCCCACTAGTTGACTAAGGTAGTTTCTGGTGCTATTAGGTGTGGTCTTGGATCATGAGGAAAAGGGTTATCACCCTTGAGATGGCAAAGCAGTGAGCTGGAAGGAGTCACATTTCCTGATGATTGCCAGGTGATACACTAGTTATTTTGGGGTTTCTTGTGCATAGAAGAAGATCTATGTTTCACTGATAAATGAGACATAGATGAGTTCACCTTACTCTCTTCAGTTTATAGAGCTGTATTTATTTGGGAACATGTCCCCAATTTCTTGAGTTATTTGTTGTCATTTTTCACTCTTATGGCTCAATATCATGGATGCATTAAAGTTTGTTATTCATCTCAGGGTAGTGATAACAGGTATGATCAGTAAAACCCTAATCTTGTCCTGGCCACATGGGTGATATCTGATAGATTCTGGTCGGGCTACACACCCCGAGAAAGAATGCAACTGATGTTGTTGTACTGTTATCCTTTTCTTTCCCTGATCTTTGCGATCACTTCTACCTGCCTTTCTGACACCAGGTATGGACTCAGGCCAGCAACA